>JAQGCM010001704.1:0-13979 GCA_034699705.1 Hymenaphorura dentifera | reverse complement strand
AGGGATACGAAATGTCGTCTCTACGACACCGCAGTACCACACGGCGGCCGCAGGCCGCCAACATTCATTACTCTGAGCTAGTGATTGTTGCTCTTCGTGCTGAAGCCGATGCCGTTTTCTTGCTCTTGCTGCTGCTTCTTCTTTTGATCCTCAGCTTCTTGCCAACGCTCAACTGGCTCGTGTAAAGCACGTCTGTTTGGACATTCAGAAAAATTAATTCAATTAGTCAAAAATCGTAAACCCAAAAACCAAACAGACTTTTCAACAACAGTATGCAATGCAGCAATATTTTTTTAGAGTAAATTGCTGACCGTTCATCTAATTGCATGTAGTGGACGTAGGCAATCAAAGAGGCCGAAAAGGCACATGAAGCTCCGAAGACGAGTTTGGAAGTGGAGCTCATTCTTATTCTTACCCTTCTGAATTGTAATTGTTGCAATTTCCAAGTTTTCTAAAATTGATTGAAGAATTCTTCGCACTCAAATTGTGGTATTATTTTAATTTTAGTAGCCCAAAGCAGTGTCCAGTCACCTCACCAGTGCAACTCACGATCCGATCACGTACTGACTGAACTGAGAAGATGATGGAAGGGAGCCTGAAAGTTCACACCCAATAAAACAAATAAATTTCCAGACAGACAGAGACAGAGCTGATATAAAAAAAGAAATTAGAAAACCCGTGGGTCTCGCGCTGGCTTGGATTTTTTGAGCGACTTAGCAACAGCGACCATCTGGCACTGGCTGGCTTCGGATTCAGATAACGAGTACCTTTTGGTATCATTGAAATTTATTTTTAGACGACTGTTTCAACATTTGTATTGATTCAGTAATTTGTAATCACAAAATTAAGGGCAAAGTCTTTATAAATATTGGTCTTCAAAAAAAAAGAAGAAATTTCAACAGTAGAAATTGTGGTGATTTTGCAGCAGCAATGCGCTGCAAAATCGTACTTTGGCTTGGCATGCAACTTGCATTTGCAAATTCCCTAAAATTCCGTACACTACCCGCCTTACCGTGCCGGCGCGGCGGCCGTGTCTGCTTGTGCAAATCGAAAGTTTTGCAAGTAGAAAGTAGAATACAACAAGCAGTGCAATTTTGTTAGCAAAATTGACGATTGGAATGCGGAGCAAATGTTGCTTATTTTGTAGAATGATGCTAATTTTTTTACATTCAAAACTTGCACATTTGTAATTATTGTAATGTAGAATTCAGACCAATAACAGGTTTGTGGTAAGCAATTAGCAATCTCATCTCAATAAACACAGATTTTGTGTGCTAAAAAAATCCTCTCTGTCATTCTGCAATTTCTGCACCTTTCATTCTTTTATGCCGAAGCCGATGCTATGCCTGGCTCAAGCCAACATTAATAATTTTTTTGACACATAAAACTTGCAAAGTTTCGAAAAAAATTTAGTGCGCACTTTGCAGAAAAAATTAAAAATGGTTTAGACCCTTAAATGTATTTATAGACGTGTCTCAAGATTCACTTTCTTCTCCGTCGCTCTATATGCGTTTCAGCCGGTAGGTTGCCACTGCCAGCTTAACACGGCTAGTGAATCGATATCGATATTTTTGTTTCGTTTCGACAATTCGACTACCAGACCAAATTGGCGGCTCTCAGTTTCAATTTCTACGACACAATTTGACCTGTGAATTTTAGTGCAGTGAGAAATTAATTACTGCACCCACCCCTTTTATTCAGGCTTGCAACAGAATTGCACTGCACTATACAGACTGCATCGCATAATTCACAAGGCACAAGTCCATTTCAATGTGAACTTGCAATTTTGAAATTATTCGAAAAAGACATTCATTGTTTTTAAGGAAGTTAGATTAATTTACACATTCTACTTACACAAAGAAAAGTTGGGGCTCCAGACTCCAGAGCTAGAGTCATACCAAAAAATCACAGTTTAACCACAATCAATTGTAGATAACACAAAAAGCCAACGTCAAGTATGACAACAGCTTGTGAATATTCTGAAACGAGAATATGAATACGACGTGTCCACACATAAATGAGCTGTTTCAAAAGAATGATCCAAATTATCTTGCTTTGCTAAGGTTTTGTAATACAATTGGAATTTAATTTGGAGTGCTAACTACTATTAGTACCATTACCGCACCATAACCAAGCAGTTTAAAGAATTAATACCAGTCGAGTCCACAAGGACAAGATAAACAATAAACACAAGCACACTGACTCATTAGCTTATGGAATAACTCCGGGACGAAAGTGTAATTATAAGGGATCATTGGAAAAATAAATTTTAAAATATTTAAATTAAATCCAACTGGAGATACCCGAGATTTAAATTATAATATGAAATATTTAAGTAAGAAGACAAGGAGAGTTTCAAGAGTTAGTAGCAGTTCAACTTTAAATTTGTTTAAATAATAACGACGGGGGGAAGCCGAAACAATGAACAATGTTGACAAAAATTGCAACAGTTCACGGAAATCAGAAACAATAATGGGCGATGAGGGCGACGGAAACATCAACAATGGACACGAATTGGACGTTGAGGAGCACAAGCGTTTCGAGGAACACCTCGGTACGGAATTGTAAGTTCTACATTAGTAATCGAAATTCTTTTAGCTGAAATATTTAGCAAAAGTTAAGCAGTGCTTATTTTGATCAACTTTTGGAAATATTACTATTTGTATAAATATCGTTAAAACAAAAAGAATTTCTGCTTTTGATTCGGTAGATCCAGAGCGGGTTGTGGAGTCAACACTCAGAAATTCGTGGAACCAGCCATGTCAAATAAATCTCCCAGCAAAAATGTGCCATCTTTGTCACTTCTTGGACAATCCGATGAAGATTTGTCGACGCCGTTATCACCTCTAAACTTAAGGAATCGTCAGTTAAATTCTAGTCCAAATCGTGTCCCACTCCAACCCCAGTCAGTGCAACCTCAACTCAACAATCAAGTCCAAATTAGCATGTCCCAACCGCATACACAATCGGAATCGCTAACATCGGATGATCCATTATCATTAACAAGTCTCCTAAAAACTGAAGAGGATTTCCACGAAATGGAACAAAATGGAGCTACAAAGAAGCTTCTCAAATTTTATAAAGGTCAAAATGAACTGATCAAAGCGCTGACAGCTCCAATTTCAGCTTTGCACAATGATGTGATTATGCGCGAGAAGAATTTGCTCCGAATCGCAATATATGGATCTATCTGTGCAAATATTGTGCTTTTTGGACTTCAACTTGCTGCAGCTGTTTTATCGGGATCACTGTCGCTTTTTGCAACGACCGCAGACGCATTTATGGACCTACTGAGTAACGCTATACTTTTGGTCACAAATTACCTGGCTGGTAAAAATGAAATTTACCGCTACCCGGCTGGTAAAGGACGATTCGAAACAGCGGGCATTATCGTCTTTGCTTCACTCATGGCAACTTTGTCTATTCAACTTATTATAAAAGCTGGAGAGTCGTTGGTTGGAACCCCAGAAAGTCCAAGTTTGGGAATAATCAGTATTTGTTTTGTTGGAGTGGCCATTACCACAAAATTATGTTTGTATTTGTATTGTCGACTTTTGACTGATCAACCAGCCGCCCAAGTATTAGCTCAAGATCAACGCAATGATATTTTTATCAACGGATTTGGATTGGCCCTTGGAATTTTGGGTGACAAAGTGAGTCCTTACATTGATCCAATCGGAGCTATTGTTGTGGCCCTAATTATCCTGAGATCTTGGTCATACACGATCTTGGAGCAATGTCAGCTTATTGTTGGGAAATCAGCAGACCCAACTTTTCTCAAGAAAGTGATCTACATTGCAATGACTCATGATGAACGGATTTTGCAAGTTGATACTTGCAGAGTTTACCATGCGGGGTCAAAGGTCATTGCGGAAGTGGACATTGTGCTTCCTCCAGAAACTAGTCTTCAAGTTTCACATGACGTTGGAGAAACTTTGCAGGTCAAGTTGGAGTCTTTACCAAATGTGGATAGGGCGTTTGTGCACTGCGATTATGAAACAACTCATGCACCTGAGCATCAGAAGTGGGTTTAGTTTAGCATTATAATTTTCGTTAAGATTTTTTGTTTAAAAGCAAAAGAAATAGTTTAGTATTTTAGTTAAAACATTTGTGCAATATTCAATTTTCTAAGCAATAATAAATTGATCATAAGGCCGACAACAATTCAGGAATAAAAAATAGAAGTTCTTTGATTAACGGAAACTACATTTTGTGAGAACCTATGGAAAATTCGTGAACCAAATTATTTTCATGAAATGAAGTGAAAGTAGCTATGAAATGAACCTAACAATTATTTCAAAAGCACTTATAAAACTCACCATTAAATCAAAATCGCCAAACAAAATAAAATTCATTCCTTTCCGACCGAATTAACTCAACAGTTAGGTTAGTTCTGATTCTGATCTCAGTTTTTCAGTCTGTCAAACAACTTGCCTATACATTTGTTACATCAATTTATTGTTTCGTAGCTAGTTGAATTGAACAAACGACTCGAGATAGCAAATTCTAGCTAACTCTGATCATACTACTTATGCCTAGTTTGGATTCTACGAAAAACTAATCATTTTTGTTGCTTTCTCCTGCATACTATCCTGGAGAAAGCATCGTACTTTCTCCGCTGCCTTTGCACTTTGCATTGCCAGCCACATTTTGTTCTACATTTTGGGCACAACATTTGTTCATGGCAAGTTTGCAGTGGAACCGCCATGATTTTTTCATTTGACATTTTCTGCAATAATTGCGTCACATCGCATCAGCTCAGAATCAGATTACAAAAGCTACGGGCATGAAATCGATTAAATCAAGAGAAAGACGCGACGGTGAGGGTTGCATAAGTTTACTTGTAGTCATTCGTAGATTGATCTCCTTAGTTCGGTTGGGTCACCCATCGTCTCAAAATCCCAACTCACTACCCATTATTACCCGGATTCGATATAAGCAGAAAGTTTTGATGTCATGTTCTGTATAAAACCCTCAACTCAATCACCACAATTCTCACACGGTGTACATGTGGCCCTGCATCGTTCGCATTCGTTTCATAGTATAGCTAACTTACTTATTAAGGAAAAGAAGGACAAACAAGCAAAACTACACACGCGTAGAAAATTCGGGGGAGACAAAAACGGAAGGGGATTTTGAGAGTTTGAGAGATCCTCTCTTAAAAACTTTTCACGTCTTTCTTCCTTCCTTCCTTCGATACCGTGTTTGCCTTGCTTGGGTCTTGGTCTTGGTGCATGAACAATTTTGAAGACCCAATCAGAAAATGGGAACCAACAAGAACGAACGCAGAGTTCATTCGTGAGAATAATTAATTACTTACTACTACGCCAATGCAATGCAATCGAATGGAAGACAGTATGCAGAGAAAGTGAACTCTGGAGGGGAGGGGGCAAGCAAAGTTGTGCAAACATAATGGATTAAACCGATTTTTATTATCGAATTGAAAAAATAGTCGTCTTTAATTTATTGAATGTTCAATTAGAGTACATGAGTGAGTACCATATTGAATCTAATGATCAAATTCGCAGGAGTGGGTTCTTATGGGGAAAGAATAAACTAGGTCAAATCCGGAAGAACGGAAGTAAGTAATATTTTGGAAGATGAACCTCGCAGGAGAAAAGTACGATAATGATTAGGATTAGCACAGAAACAGGACTGATGATGATGACTCGTCAGTCGTCAGTCTCGGGAGTGCGGTAGACATGCTTGGAACTGGAGTCTGGACATTATTTGCAGGCATGTCAATTTTGTCAATATTTGGTCTACACAATATTTTCTATGAAATTGTTTGCAAAACTTTATCAAACGAAAATCTCAGTGCAGTTATATTAACCAAACAATGGAGCGCTTCTGTAATTTGGAAGCACAATAAGAAGCGCGCGCTTCCTAAATTTGGAAGCACAATTGGAATGGAAGCGCTTCAGAAATTTGGAAGCGCTCCCGTAATTTGGAAGCACACCAGGAAGCGCTTCCGTAATTTGCAAGGACAATTGGAAGCGCTTCCTTAATTTGGAAGCACAATTGGAAGCGCTTCGGTAATTTGGAAGAACAATTGGAAGCGCTTCGGAAATTTGGAAGCGCTCCTGTACCACAACAAAAAGCGCTTCCGTAATTTGCAAGCACAATTGGAAGCGCTGCCTTAATTTCGAAGCACAAGTGGAAGCGCTTCTGTAATTTGGAAGCACAATTGGAAGCGCTTCGGAAATTTGGAAGCGCTCCTGTTGCATAGCAGGAAGCGCTTCCGTAATTTGCATGCACAATCGGGAGCGCTTCCGTAATTTGGAAGCACAATATTTCTACTTATTCCAATTATTGGAAGCGCTCGAAGAAAGAAGAAACAATCGAACCACACTTGGAAGCTATTCCAAATGTTAATGCTACCAGGAGTGCCCATTCCGCAAACGTACGGATAAATCCAGCAAAATCTCGCAAACTTTCAACTGTCAAGCGAAAGTATCGTAAGGTATTCTAAAAATGTCACAATCACAAGAGCAGGGGAATGTACAATTTAGAAGTTTACTAAATGGACCGTGTGTGCCTGTGCCACATTTTCGACAAAAGACCTTCAATTAAGTTCAGAAATAAAATTAGCAATTAATTTCGTGCAGCAATTCCAGTCCAGGCATAAAAATCACACGTCGCGTGCGTGCAGTTCCAGTCACGAAAACTAAATTCTCCAATCATCCGATTCGATTCCGAACTACGCTACGTCCTACGTGTAAATAAATGCACCATAAAATATTGCAGAATTTCTGAAATGTTTCAATAGTTTCAATATGGATCTTTGTAATAATTTATATTCTGAACTGCCTGTACTATTTAATCATAAAATTGCATGATTGGCACCTAAATGCGATGATTGGCCAAATATTGGAGATTGGCCAGATTGGACGCTTGGATGGAAGCATGAAAGGTTTTGCTAAATTGCGAATACAAAGAAAAATGCCAACGAATTTTGATAAATTGCAAAATTCAGCAAATGTATTCGGCTAAAATTTTGCAGAAAGCAGTCACTCACAAGTCACAATTGTGGGACCCCTCCCAAATATGCACTCTCAGCACTATGCCTATTCGTTTTTGGACGACTTACGGGTCTTGGTCTCTGTTTCATTTTCAATTGAATCCAAGTAGGAACAAATCCCGATGCCTTTGCTTTGCTTGTCCATGTAAATGTGATACGTCGACTGGTGTAGAAAAACTCATTGAGAAAAATTGTGGTGAGAAGTGAGGGGAGGACTCCAGGCCCATACGGGAACTTCTTGACTTGTATGTAGTGGTTTTGCATGCAAAATTATTTAAAAAACACGACATGTAAAATTGGCACCTGAAACTGGATTTCGTTTTTAATGTTTTGGCTTAGGTTCAAATAAGAAACAGGACCAAATGAAATAAATCCAAGGAAATTCACTTGCATCAGAATTTGATTTGTGATCAAGACGTGTAACATTAAATCGTGTCATAGGTTTGTGACAAATATAGGACAAAATCTGTCCTAATTTGATAATCCAATAAGCTTCCAGCTCTACAGCTTGCTGTGCTCACTGTGCTGTTTAGCTGTCCTTGCTGCAATCCAGTCCAGCCTATGGACTTGGAGCTCAAACACAAACATGAAAACCGACACTACACATTTCAAAACAAAATCAAAACAACTTGCACTCTCTATTGAAATCTACAATATTCGTCTTCAGTATGACCAATATTAATTTTTCTTTTGCAAGCAACTTTGAAATGTTTTGTTTCACTAATTTTATGAAGAAAATAGAATACTCAGGCCAGATGCCACCCTCTTCGAACACATTGGTTCATTACAAACGAAACGTACGGGTGTCTTAAATCAAATGAATTGAACCGAACGTGCTCTACTCTACTAACTCTACCAATATTATCAAAAACAAACGTAACATACCCCCTCCTGAAGACCCGAGCTCAGAAATTCAGCTTAGATAGTGACCTTCAACTTCAACCACAACGACAAACACCCAAAAATCGCCTTAGTACAAAATTATAATTTTTTGAAATGAGCAGTACAATAATATTTGCTTGGGAAGATGGTGCCCAGCCCCCAGTTAGAATTTTTTGAAGAAGGCTTGGCTAATAACATTGTTATTATAACAGCCAATTAATTAGTTAGCAATAGTTATCGTATGTGATAGACAGGTGGGGTCGTTCCGTTGTGAGATTGGCTGAGCCTGCCTGGCCTAGGAATTGTGAGCGGCACAGCACAGGAGAATGCAATGCAAGGCAATGATGAGGAGACGGGAGACGCCAGGAGACATTGACTCGCCATATTGAGCACAGACTGCAGAGTCACAGCCAGCCACACATTTCCCACAGCTCTCAGCTGCCCGCCTCTCAAACTTACTCGTAGGAATAGAATAGAGCTGACGGGTGCGGCGGGTTTTTTCTCACCCTGACCTTCTGCCTTCGCATTCATTGTTGCCCACTTTTCGGACTGACCGTCAGAATCACCGAATCAGAGTCACCGAATTGTTGTTTTGTTGTGTGTTGTGTTGTGATGGTCTCTTCTGGTGCTGGATGCGGTTGATGTGTCACGTCACGTTCAAGTCGTCAGTCGGCGGCGGCAGAAGGCAAGGTGAGTGACCGACTGTACTTCCGATCCTCGTGGACCACCGCTCTTGAGTTGTTGAATATTTTTGGTCATTAATTAATTGGCATAGTTGACAAAGTGACGTTTTGAGTGCAATTTTGGAAACTTGTGATTGGGTTAGTGACATTACATTGAGACCTGACATACATGCAAGAGACAGATGACAGAGATGTGAGGAACTGGTAATATATAGACAGTCATGTGTTTAGTCAGTGAATTCGGTGCATTTGAGGATGGTGAAATTAACGATTGATTGGAGTTTCAATTGATTGAGACATTCGGCAGTAATTCCCCAATCCCAATCTGTCTGTTCTGACAGGGCCAGGACCAAGCAACAAGCTGAAGGGAAAGTCACAGTTTTTGTAGAGACAAACGCCGAAACCAAAAACTGATGAATTGCGAGATTCTTCAGCCTCCTTTCCTGGGAAGTACGAGTTGTTCTTGAGAATACGCTGGTATTGGCAGTGGCCCCGTGGATCTTGTTTCGAATGACCTTTGCTACGTACGTACGCTGCGTGTGACCTTTGCTGAAACCTTGCGACACTATCGGTAAGTAGAAAGCATTACAAAGTAATATTTTACTTATTTGATGTGGTGTTTGGAGAAAGTAACCATTAGCATTCGTTTGGAGAAAGTGGGCTGTCAAAATGTGTTACCAACGTTTGTAATTTGTATATTTCCAAAGTACGGTATTGTGTTCCAAAGTCAGTTTGTGAAGCAGCCGTGACCGTGTTTATTTCAGATGTCAGACTCAAATTTAATTTGAATTAGCAATTTTCTTGGTTCAGTCAATCAGATGTTGACAGGTTTGCTTTGGTAACTTTGGTTGTTGCATAAGCAAAGTTAGCAAAGCAAGTAGAACCAACTTTCACTAGGTTTTTGTTGCAGAAGTAGGAGCTTGAACTGTTGAACTTGAAGTTGTGTGTATTAGTAATTCGATTAATTCGTTTTGATTTGGTAGTAATGCTTAAGTCTCTCAAAGAAAAGAATTTACTGAGCTTTGGCTTAGTTGCTCTTTGCATCTTGCTAAGTGTCTTAAACATTTAAAAGCGATTTTAGATATTCGTAAATCGAATTATTACGGCAGTGAATTTTTAGATAGGTTTTATTGTCGATTTGGTAAATGGTAATAAATGAACTTAAAAGCTGCAGTTGCAAAAGCGTAGAAATGCCAATATCGAGAACTTGAATTCCAGAAATAGTTACCCTTGTTACATTGTTGGTCAAGTCAAGTAGGTCTCTGACCTTCCGGGCCCGGGAATCACTGCTGGCAAAAGTCAAAACTTTGATAATTATACGTACATGTACAATATTGAATTCGACCCATTCCATTAATTAAGCACATTCCATTATTAAGGGCGATATTGTAATGTGTGTGATTTTGTATTTTGGCTTTAACTAATTGGTGCAATAAAAATAATTCTTTTATTAAGCACTAAATGTTGACTTTCTCGGTATCGGTTGCAAAAAAGACGTCTGATTTGAGTATTGGTTCTGATTGGACTGGACATTGTCCACTATGTCCACGCGCCTATTATTTGTAAGTTTGTGTTTGGGATGTCTATACTAGTATGTATTTGTAAAGTCTGGAATTTTATTCCAGAAAAACAGTTTACCGGTACCGGGTACCCTTGGCCTTGATGTCGGTCTCCTAATTCAAGTTTACTTTTCTCAACTACAACTACAGTACAGCTGTACAGCATGGCAATCGTACATGAGTGTTTCAATAGTTTTCTTTTCACATTGTTCAATGGTCATTTGTCTTGAACGTTTTTTTCTTGAGAGCATTTTCTTAGTTGACGTGAAGCGATAACTTCTAAAATACAACAATACGAAATACGAGGCACATTTTCATTTTAGCTGATTCGTAGTTAGTCTAGTTAGTTGCCTTCTTAAGCTTAAGCGTTAAGCTTAAACTAACATGCATACTTTACAAGAGTATAAATTTGACTCAATTTCAAACTCGTTCACATTCTAGCAAAATCTGATATTCGTTGTTGTTTCTCTTTTATCGTTACATCGATTTGATGATTGAATAATTTGACATTTGGTCTGTCCAGTCCAGTCCTCCGGGGCACGGCCTCTCACATCTCTGAATACCTTAACATTACGAGTATTCAGAAGAAAGTTGTTTACCATTTTTTTGAAAACTGCAAGTTAAATCTTGATGTTCTTGTCGGCTTTGGCAAGCACTACACATAACATCGGGTATAACCATTATACCATCAACATCTTGACATCTTAAACCGGATTTTAATGCCTTACATTAATTTTTTGCCTTTGATTAAATTAATCCCATCTGGTGAAATCTGTTCAGTGCATTCTGCACACAGAACAGAAATTTAAATAATAATTTCAATTTCAAGCACTGTAATCGCTCTCGCAATGGCGTGCTAAGAAATTGTTCCCAAGGAAGAAATGACGACTCCATTGTAAATTTGGTAGTTCTCTTCTCATATTTGTTACGTGTGTGTGCAATAGTGCAATGTGCATTTGCCATGCTCGCCCTCTTGGCTTTTGCGGTGTGAGTGTTTGTAGTTTCTTGTAGTAACAAGCCGTCAAGTCCTCTCAAGCCAAGCTCAATGCTCAACCCGTTCGTTTCATTTCGTTCGTTCCCCATTATCAGGGCGAGGATCGCCTGGGTAATTATTGACGGATTAAAATAAAATGGAGCTTCTCCTTTACCAATTCCATTCCATCCATCGCCATCCATCCAATCCAATCCAATCCATCCATACAACATGCTAACATGCGTCCTAAAGTTCTTTACTTCATTTCTAAAGTCGTCGTCAGTTTGAGTCGTCAAGTTTTAAGCTAAGCAAGCATCACACACAAGTATGTATGACTTGACTAGGTAGATATTTCGATTTCCCCGTTTTCCTTTTTGGTGGGTAACGAGAAGAAGCTTAGAAGAAGGACAGGACGGACGGAGACCAGCCAGAGTCAGAGACCACCAGCACCAGCACCACCTCATCTCAACAAACTCCCTTGAGCCTGATTGGTGTGAAAATATTTGATTATAAGAGCAACTCCATCCTTTTCTACTTACTTACTACTTGCTGCTTTTGCTTTACTTTTTTACATGAATGCGTTTTTTTTATATCTATTGTTAATGTGAGAGTGAGTGACACGACACGAACGGAACGAACGACGGAGAGCGACCAAAGCAAAGCAATGCAATAGGAAAAGACCAAATTCTAAGTTTATGTATGCTCCAAAAAATGTTAGCCATCTAAGCTTGTAGTTGTGTAGTTTTTTGTGTATTATATGTATATTTTTATGGCTATGCTTGAGATTGCGTGGTAGGTAGCTAAAGGGTTAAGGGTTTTGTTCCTGTCCTGTTACTATTCCCAACTACTTCCCAACGCTGCGCTGGTTTAGAGAAAGATGATAAAACCCATTAGATTTTAAGTATTGCTGGCTAATGCTAATGCAAAATTAAATGAATGCATGCACCATGCACCTTCAGTTCACTTTAAAAGTACGTATAGGAGAGGATTCTGGATTGAGGATATGATATATTCGTTATTCGTTACATTTTATTTTACAATTGTTTCTCGCATATATGTGTGTAGAAATGTCTTGTCACTTGCTCTCCGAGTGTCAATGGATAAATGGGGAGGTTTTGGAGTATGAATTTTAGACATGCATGCATTGCTACTTACTATTGCTGACTGCTAATGCTATAATTACCTTTTTGGTAGGGTACAGATATAAGTAAGATAAGTAGTTTAGTTGGTACGGTTTGCTTACGTTTGCTTTTGGGCTTGTAATCTGCTCAGCCATTTATTTTATTTTCTCTGAATTGCATTGTATATTGTGTCGTGTTATGTATGTATGTGTGTAAGCTATAATGTTGATGGTGATGATGATGGGTGACTTGACTTGACTTGGTTTAATCGTTGTTGTCGTCGTCCTCGCCGTCGCAGCAAGCAGTCAGTCGTCCGCCAGTTCAAGTTGATAGGTGGGTTTAGGTCGGGCTGATCGGTCGGGTTTGGTTTAGTTTGCGCAATATATTTATAGGAGTAGGAGAGAGAAAGAGAGAGAAAAAAAACTACGACAATTTTTTTTTGTTTCATCAGATTCTGTTGAAGGGGAATTATTTTGCATTTTGTTCATTTCTTGACACGCGGCGTTTAATGGGAATGGAGCTAGATGGATTGCGAAATTGATTTGTGCAAAACTGGCTATAGGCTGACTGAATGACTGGGTGGGTAATGGGGTTACGTGTAGTATGAAGTATGAATGCATTCTGAGAGATTATTGATTTTGACTCACTTCCAGAACAGAACTTTTTTTTGCGTTTTTAATATTAATTTTTCCTCTTGTGTTCTTTTTATTGCAGAGAAACTTGGGGTTGAGCATTCATTCGGATTGGATGTGAACAGGCACAGACAGCTCTCCCAGGAAATTGGAAACGGAATTGCCCAAGGTGAAGGCGTCTAATAATACATCAACGACTCTACTACTGTCTGGTGTAGTGTTGTGTGACTTGCGGATTTTTATGACTCGACTTGACTTGGACTTGTGACTTAATTATTGGATTTGGACTGTAAGACGGTAGTGTGCCGCTTGAGTTGAGAATTGAGGAGAAGTTTGAATTCCATTGCCAACTACTTTTTGGTGAAGGCGAGGTGAAAGAACCAGAATGGAGGACGTCGTCGATTTAAGCATCAAGTAAGCAGATTTCATTTTTGCTGAATCCTATTGTTTTACATGTACGTGATTGAATCAAGCTAATTAGCCTTAGCTTTAGCTTATATTATGTATTTTGGGGTCAACGCACTTCGTCAATGTATACTTTGTATACTTCCTGGCATCACAGGACATAACACATAAGCTTAGGACTAGAAGGATTGGATATTATTTATTGTAGCTGTAGCCGTTAAATGTTTGGATTGCATTTGTAATAATTTCAATGATAGCTAATTGCATTGCACCATTCACTCGCCAAGTCTCCACTTTAGGTTGTTTCCAGTTTAAAACAGCTTTATGTAACTTTTTCACTGGGTCAATAAATAATGTGCACTTTATATTGCATTGCCGCTGTTGTGAAACGCTAACGTATTGGCATGAATGAAGGATATTTGTAAAAATGAAGAAATTTAGTATAAAAATATAGAGAGCAGTTTCAAGTTGTAAGTGTGTTCAATACATTCGTGGGAAAACATTATTCTTTGTTGTAGGGTATATTATTTGGGTATTGTCGCATCGCAGTAGGACTAACCCAGATTCTTCTAGTCCCAAGAAAATTAGCTAGTGTCGAAGGTCTTGCACAGTTTTGATTTCTTCTAGTCTCTATTTATTATGGATTGCGGCATTTCTTAGCCGTTCAGTTTCTAAAAAAGTGATTCCTCAAAATTAGTCAGCT
>JAQGCM010001703.1:0-13980 GCA_034699705.1 Hymenaphorura dentifera | reverse complement strand
GACTGTCTTTTGCAATTAATGTAGTCCAAGTCTCCAAGTCTTTTGTAGTCCAATATGAATATTATTCAAGAATTCCTGAACAATCTCGAATTTCAAAATATTCCATCCGGAAATTTTCGGATGTTGTAATAACCTGTAAGTACTGGTGTAACAATTTCATTGAATTACGATTATTTACAAAATACGCTCTGACTTAATGGAATAAATTTTGTAATGTTTCGTAATATTTGGTAATCTTAAAACTTTTTGCAGTTTGCTCTGGGGTTTCAGTCGTTATATAGTTCACCCCCAGAAGTTAAGGGCGAAGCGCAGGCATTGTAATAGTGGAACTACTACATTGTGGAATTATTTGAAATTTCCATTAAACAGAAAAGCCCTAAGCTTAGCATAGTAAACTACGGAAATTTTAGTTTCCAGAACATTTGGTCCACTTTCTTCCACTGTACCGAACAAATGAATATTGTCCGGAATAAACAGAACACTGTCTTTAATAGCACTACATCATAGAACAACAACAACCGGGTTAAACATTGTACGTATATGAATGAATTTTACATGATTGGTAATTGTCAATTGCAAAACTCAAAATTCATTGAAACAAATAAGACAGAGAGTATGGCTAAGTTCTTATAATTACAAGGAATCTAATTATCTAATTTTAGAAATTATTCAATTTACAGCACAGAGACAAAATCAGAAAATTCTTTTCGCAAAGCTGAATAGTGAACAATGATTTAATGACTATAATTTGACTATGTCCAGCCAAAAACTTTTTAAATGAGCAGAGCACAAAACAACATAGGATGTCCTGTAATGCGTTCAAACGTTCATTCTCTAAATCTCTAAACATTATTGACTTAAGTATGTACAACTATTATTTTTATCATGGCACACAAATCCTAAAGATATGAAAGTCCGGTTCGACTGCAAACTACGAATGAATGGTCAAATAAATTGGCAAATAACGAAAACTTAGAATTTCCGCTACTTTCGAGAAAGAAACATGCCCACAAACTCTAAAATTCGAAATTGACTCATTTGCAAACAAATAAATCAAATAGTAAAGCATTTGCCAAAAAAGCGGTACGTTCCCAAATTAAACGGCGACGGATTTAGGTTACGAAAGTTACGATTAAGTTGGATTAAGGGCAGAAAAATTCCCCAAAACCTTTCAAATGGGTCAGCTCACAAGAATACTGGATCTGTCCTACTTTCAATTTTTTCCTGCATGTAAGATGGATGGTTCTTAATGCAAATTCAATTCTTGTCAAATATTACTCCATGTCTAAGTACAGTCACAGTCTAACCTACATTTGCATTTACGCATCACTCCACAACGCTAAAAGGAGGAAATGGAAATGGAACGTTGAAGATGGAAATCCGATTGTGTGTGAAAAGCATGTCTTGTCTTCTCTTGCTGAAAGAAGCCTACAAATGATTTTTTAATGTTTTTCATCCAAGAATGAAGTGGGTGATTTTGGAGGTGGGAGCGGAGAGCGACTCCGACCATTCCTCGGAGGGTTTGGGCTACCCGGGCGAAGATATTCACCATCTTTTTCCGGTGAAGTTTTTGTTGAAGATCCAGATGGTCCAGGTTTGATCGTCAACGTTGACTCCCAATTTCGAAATCTGAAGACAAAAATACAAGGAAACGTGCAGAAAAAGATCAGAAAGAGTCGAAGAGCGAAGCGTGTTGCAATCTTACAATGCAACGCAACTGAACTGCACTGCAAATGTACGCAAGTTATGTGAGAATGAAATTTCTAAATCGAGCAGAAGAATCTTTCTCGCCCAGATTCTGCCAAATTGTGAAGCAAAACTTTTCTCATTTTGGGTGAAAAGTCTTCAAGTTTGGTCTTCTCCCCTACGCTAACACTGCACTTAAGTTCGTCGGGAAGAAATGACTGGAACTTTCGCCACATTACATTACATTGGACAAGAAATCGTGAAATTTATGTCAATGATTATTAGTTTTTAAGTTCCCCAAAGGAGGCAAGAACTAATCTGATTAAAGCGAGCGATTAGTTTGTGCTTCCTTCCTTCGTTTTTTTGAAAAAATTTCAGTTTTTGATCTTCTTTGAAAATCCGTACGAGTCTAGTAATGACTTGCTAATTTATGCGCGACCCTGGGACCTTTTCGACCTGACTGAATTACCATTTCAATACCCAAAGGCGTCACAATTTCCTAATCCTGAGCTAAGAAAGTGGTGTGAGAAGTGAGAGAATAAGAAATTCAGCTTTAGAAAAGACAATGCAGTGTAGAAAAGCAGAGCAGGATTAATGAAGTCGACGCACCAAAAGTGAAGGCGGCCCAGACCAGAGAGTAGAGTTTTAGACGAAGACATAATCATCATCAAGGGGAATATAAAACCCGGGTATCTAAAACAGTTTTGGCGAACTTACAACTTACCTGAATGGTGGGAGATCAGTGTTGGCAACTTCATCAAAGACTCCATGAAGCATGAATGCTAATGGCCAACTAATCCAAGAAGCTCTGTTTCAAGAGAACCACAAAAGAGAGAAGAGAGCAAGTGAGAGAATTATTCTTGATCGAATCAAATTCCATTATTTTATCAACCCAGGAAAGAGATTCATTCGCACCGCGCCGGATACCCAGAACCGGGTATTCCATTCTACTCCTAACCCTTTTACGAACAACTCATCACCATACCGCGAGTCCCATCGATTTCTTCTTCAGGGCAATTTCTCAGAACTCAGAATACTCGTTAGTTAGGAAAAGGAATTGTTTCTCTAGTCTGGGTAATGTAAATTGTAATATGTGCAGTAGTAGCCGGGTATCACGATACCCGTATTCGGAAAAGTTCCTCTACACAACCTCTGAAACCGTATGTGGAGCAGCCCCACTAATATTAGCATTATGTTACGTTGGGGGGCAATAATTTCTCAAGATTGTGTCTGCACCAGACGATACAATTATGTAAATATGCTAGGAAATTTGCCAACCGAAATAATTGGCGAAATTGAACTGACTGAGATCTGCTCTCGCTTCTTTGTGAGCCCACAGAAGTTATGCAATGAAATTCGAGACTGATTGTGATTTTTTAAGTTCACCTTGTGAAATTCAAGTAGCAATACCTAACACAAGAATAGAATAAGAAGAAAAAGCTTTATCTTCCTTTTAAAATAGTTTGAAGCAAAAGTCAGCGAGACGACTTCCTAATTCCAAATTCCCATGCCTCAGCAATATCCTTCCATGAATTCGAAATTATTTAAATAAATCTTAAAATCCTTATTCCAAATTTCAATGGATTCCATTCTAACTTCCAAGACTGACAAAATTTAGGTTCGCTTTCGATAGCTGACATTTTCCAGTCAGCTCAGAAGCAATTTTGATATTGATATAATCCTGCCATGTCAAGAGCAGATTTTAGAAATGACCGAGAGATCTTAGAAATGCAAGAATCGTTCTAAAGTCATGTAAGCTTTTCCAAGCAAGCAAGCATTCGACCGCGCATTTGTCCTTGTTTGTTATAAACCCAAAAATTAGTTAACAGAATGTTAACTAATTCGCCATTTTCAGCAGATATTTGGAACTTTCTCACTTGAGTTCGCTTCTCCGATAAAATTATTTTAACCTTCTCATTTGACACCAATAAATTGGTTCTCACCATCGATCTTACTTTCACGACAATGCAGCGCAGTCAGCCTAAATAGTTAAGACTTGAGAAACTTGGAATATTATGGGCATTAAATGGTGTATCGAAATAGGCCTGAATTGCCCGGAATATCAAACGAAAGCAGACCAAAGGATCGGCGAGTGAATGCTCGTTCCTTTAAAATCGAGGGCTTTTTATATTTTCTTAGTAAATTAATGCAGAACTTGCATAGGATTTAATGATTTGCTGCCCAAAGATTGTGATCCATTTCCATTGCCGCCATCTTCCATTCCACGACCTTCCCCTGAAGTTGGGGATGGCTTTAGTGCCCTTTGCGGTGTCATACGATTGGATTTGACAATCTTCGGATTGTAAATTTTCGGATCACTCACCTAATATAATTTGCCAAATATATTTTACTATAACTCTATAAAAATTCAAATGTTTCATTCAGGAATGTTGACAGCATTTCTGTACCATTCTGACAAAGAACGATCGTTTATAGTTCAATAGATCCTTATTCTTCTGAGCCACCAAGTCCACAATTTTGTCTTTGTCATCATCGTCAGGGACTTCGATCACTTTCACCTCCTTTTGTATCCGCAAGGCAGCAATTAATGCAAGTTCAAATTTAAATCTCAACTTTACAACTTGCCCGACGATATCTTAAATATGATTAGAATGAATTGAGCCAATTCTTATATACAGATTGGCTGAAGCTATCTGTCTGCAAGTGAAGAAATAAAAAAAACGGCAAAAATATTTACATGATTGGTTAGGTTAGAAATTTTGAAGACCGCTGTCTTACTAGCTGTAATTGACTAAAATAATAGCAGTACAAATTTAAAAAAATCTAAACAGCAACATGCAATAAAAAAAAATGCCAAACTTGGAAAATACAACCAAACAAAATCAAATCATAATTAATTTTTTTTTATTATTTCAATTCAATGTCTTGGTCAATTGTCAACCATTACTATTATTGCCAAGCTGAGCGTGCATTATTTTCACAAATTGATTTTTAGATGAAATATTTTCATTTGTAAGCAGGAAAGGATGTGTAGAATTAGAGGAGTTGTTGTAGTAGAGGTGAGTAAGGTGCGAAATTTTTGAAAAGGATAAGAAGTAAAGTTATCAACGCCCCTGAAACAAAACCAAAGCAAATTGTGAAATTAGCAAGCATTCAAAGGTTTACAAAAATTCAAAATTTTGCATAAGGATAGGGGAAGATTTTGGAATTTTGAAGCAAGCAAGATGTTGTTTTTGTGAAAAAGCACAATTTTAAGCAAAAGCAAGTGCAGGATTTTGAAAAGTAAATATTCAAAATCACACTAGGTTGATTGGAACATGACCTAGTGTGATTTTTTGATAACATAAAGCCTGTTCAAAATGCAGCATCTCTAATTGCAAATTTTCAAATCAAAAATTCAAAAATCTCAATCTGAGTTTTGATGATTTTCCTCAAAAACATTTTCCAGATTGGGAAAAATACTTCCACTCCGATTCCTGATCGCTTGTGGGAAGTCGTCCACAAACGAAGAGACGGGGAACAAACTCCCACTCCGACTCCGAGGAATGAGGGTCTCATCTTCACCGAAGTCAATAGAAGTTCTCCCAACAATGTCTGTGATTACAGACGTTTGTTTGGCAAGACTCTGACGTCTCGGCAAATTCAATTCTCGTAAGAGCTCAACCACCTCACGGCTGGCCCGACGACTTCCTGGAGTCGGAGTAGGTGACAAGGGCGGTGTGTCAGAAACGGACCCTACCTCTTTCTCAGAGTGAAGAGCGATTACGTCTTTAGCAAACTCGCTGATCAAATTCCAAGCAAATGCTGTTGGAGAAATTTAAAAAACAATAATAAATTTTTGCAACTTTTAAAACCAAGAAAACTAGAATTTTCAAAACATAACTTACTCATATCAGCATCATTAGCAGATTCACGGCAAACGCAGAAACGGATGACATATTTGTCGTTGAGTGAAGCTGGAACCATGTGAATCTTTCCAGAAGCGTTGATCGTGGAGAGCAATTTTTGATTCAATCCGTTAGTCCCTTTCAAACGGAAGCAGACGAGGCCCAACTAAATTTTCAAAAAAAAAAATCATAAAAGTATGAATTTGCTGAATTTTAAGAACAATATTTCCAAAAGATTTTTGAGGATGAGGTGCGAGATATTAGGATGTATGCTATGCAAGTGTGAGCTGCATTTTGAGATTTGTACATTTTGTACATTGTAATCTAACGAGAATAAATGCCAGATTTCCTCTTCCTTCCGAATTTCGGAGTTTCGCATTTGTAGTGGAGAAATCTGGCCTGAGCTCAGAAAAAATGAGAAAAGGATTCACAGCACTGCTCGGCTCTCTGAATTTCGCATTAGCCAAATGGATTGAAATGCAAAGGCTGGCATGCATGGCATAGCCGTAAGTCAACGATTATTGACAGCCTAACCTATTGTTACCCGGATTCCTTTCCTTGCCGACATTCATCTCTCGTGCTCCTAGAGAAATTCGGGGCTAAATCTTATTGCCTGACAAGGCAAGGCAAGGCATTGAGAGAATTCTTGTTCCAATTCTTTGCCGGCTACTGGGCTTGGGCTGTACAACCTTACATATTTTATGGAATGTGAATAAATCGGGGCTGCCAAGAGCAGAGCAAATTGAGACAGTTTCAACGTAATTTACAAAATTCATGATGCCCTCTTCATCGGTTTTCAATTTATCTTTATAAAAATGAGAGCTAAAGTGAAGTCAGACTTGCAGAGGGGAAGATGCGTGACAGCCGAAAATGGTTTAAAACGCACATTTCTCATTGGTTTGGGTCATTGATTATTCCAGAATTAAATCATGGAAATTATGTAAAGTCGACTTTATCTTTCGGTCAAACATTTTGCTCGTTTAGCACAAGTTCTTTAACATCTTACCTGAACTTTGTTCATGATTTCAAAACGAGAATCTTTCAAGACAAGACCCTCAAAAATTTTGGCCAAACGACAATGTTCACGAATGTAAGCACGGAGCCCTTCCACGCCATAACAACGAATCACGAACCATAATTTGAGAGCACGGAAACGACGACTCAACGGAACTCCCCAATGCTGAAAAAAAGTAACGGAGATAATTTAAAATCTAGTAATTTAATTTAATTAATTAGCCACATTTTCGTACTGATTTCATTAACTGTCAGATTCTATCTATGCAATTTTATTTGATGCCTGCGTTGCATTCGCAATTGCGTTGCGTCTAGAAAATGGCAACTCCCAAAGGGCTTCAGTGAAAATTCTCAAGATAAATTCCTTCATTCGAAATGTTTTGGAGAGAGAATGAACCTTGTTAATTACTCCTGACAACTCATTAATTTTACTGGAATGAAAACGATTTCGATTTGACGTGTCAAAGTCATTATTACAACTTTAAGCATTCATGAACTGAGATAAAACGGTCATTTGAAACTTTGAAAGAGATTCGAATTCGAAGCTAGATGAGAAATCGTTGGCGCTTCGCCGCAAAGACTTCCACTCCAAAACAAAATTCTTCCTAAATTCAAATTCCTTTGTGACAAAGACAACGACAAACGAAACAATAGCAATTCAGAATGCTGAGCGAAATGATAGCGCGATTGTGTCTAAAATATTATTCTCGTGAAGCAAAGCAAACCATAAATGGTAATCACAGTCCTTCACATAAACTAAATTCCTTCCTTCCTGGCCTAATTCTCAGAGCTCAGGCGAGACAAGGAGCAAAATAAAATGCGACAGATAAAATTATGAAGACGACAATTTCGTCAACAACAAACGACGAAAACTTGACTCAAGTTAGAGCCACTTACGCGATAATCGATGCTCTTTTCAGAGAAACTGTGCTGCAAATACAATGGATCCACGACCAAAGCTTGAGTCAACTTGAAACGATCCTTGGTCCTGTCAAAATATGTTTAAAATTATATTACCAAAGCTCATAATACCAAAAATTTGCATACTTTGAAATAAATTGCAGAGAATTCTTGCACTCACCACATACAAGAGCAGTCAAAATTGACCAAAAGCCATTTGTTTGTGTTGGTGTTGACGGACATTGCATGCTGAAAATGCAATCCAAGAATTTATTATTTAATTGCCGTACACATTTTGTTAGATTTCGATTTAATGAACAAAATCTTTAATAGTTTCGTTAATAGCAATCGTGCAGCTATGGTTTGGAATGGGATCTTTACATCAATTCCTTGGAAAAGATGGCGAAATTCTGGGCAAATCATGGCAGAGCCAGCATAAGCAGCATCCACATGAAGCCAAACATCAAATTCATCGCAAAGAGGTCCAATATCTTTCAAGTTATCAGAAGAGCAGCAAGAAGTAGTTCCAATAGTCAAGCTCACAAAAAATGGCTCCAATCCGTTCCTACGATCTTCTTCCATTGCCTGCATTTTAAAATGCATTGAATTTTACATAGATCAAAGACCAGAGTCGGCAAACAATATTAATGAAAATTGTGAGACATTTCTGATATTTTTTAAATTACCTGTCGGACGGTTGCTGCTTGGAGGCAAAAGTTCTGATCTGGTTCCAAAATTCTCAATTTGACAAAAGCAATCATGGCTCCTTTCTCCAAACAGGAGTGGGCTTCTTTGGAGCAATAAGCCATCAATTTGGAGAGAAGATGTCCTTCATCCATGTTTGGATTTTTCTTCTTCAACTTCTTAATGGCCTGAGCCCGGGCGGCCAACAATGCCACCAAAACACAATCACTGGCACTCGTCTAAACCATAAAGCGAATTAATTGATTGCAGAATTATCCAGAAATTTTGGTTGTACACATTTCAGTTCACCTGAATAACTCCTCCGCCAAGTCCATTTTCAGTCATTGCTAAAAATTTATCGGGAAGACCCATCATTTTTCCAAGCCAATCCAACACGATTGTCTCTAGTTCGGTGCAAGATGGACCAGCGGCCTACAATTTCCCCCAAAAAATTAAGAAATTGTGTCAAATTTTTCAATCTTTATTCGACTTCACCCAAGAGAATCCAATGACCCCGATCGCATCTCCAAGAATGTCAGCCAAAATCGATGGGTAAGAATTTCCAGACGGAAAGTAAGCGTGGAAGCGTGGGTGTTGCCAATGGGTCATCTGGAATTTGAAATTAAAATTAATCCGTGTGGAATTATGCAACAATTTGAGGTCAAATCGATCCGAGTGTTGTTTAAATTGCTCCACCTACCCCAATCATAATTTTGTCGTCAACGTCTTTGATGATGTCCTCCCATTTGTCTGGATGTTCTGGAGCCTCCAGTGGAATCAAGTCCTTCAAGTAGCCCGGCTCAATGGATGGGGTCACACGACGTTTGTCGATTGTGTCCAAATAATTGGCAACGTAGTCAATCATCTCCTTCCCATGCTTTCGGAATTCAACAGAATCCATTCTGAAATTTTAACAGCGCAGACCAAAACGAAATTGAAATCTATGTCTTTGAATAATGTAGAGAAGTAGAGGAATTTTTTCAAAACTCAAACTGTGGTTGTGTTTTGTCCTTCCAATTTTTGCAAGTGATTGAATTCCAATGTTGATTGGACTAAGCTTGAGTGCGCCGCATGCGTTGCCTAGGAAATTTTTGGTAAAATTGCGAAAATGCAAATCGTAAGTTTGCTGTTGATTTGCTAAGAGTGCTTTGCGTTCTCAAGACGATTGATATAGAAATAGTTTTTCAGCTTTGCTTAAAAATGCTATGGCCGGGAATGCTTTAAATGGAACGAGAATTTAATACTGAGGGTTTTACATTTCCAGCGAAATTACATCGAATAATTTGTACAAATCCACGAAATGTTATAGGAAAACCGCAGTCTGGCAATGACACACTTGTCCACTTCCGGTTGGACCCATACTTTCTCAGCCCAAGTTAACAAAAATTGTGTCTGCTCCACTTGATCGCATTCCTATATTTAATTAAAGCTTTTGCAGCATAGCAAATTCCTGAGAAATTTTCCGAGAGAAACCCATCATGTATGAATTCTAAACGCAGAACAATAGTAATTTATCAAATAATTTGTTATGAGTGCGTTAAATCATCTTGGCTCAATCTAAGCAAGAAGCCCGAAGCGGTACTCAAGTACTCATGCAAATTGCAAATAATGAAAATCCATTCTTTGCTTAATTAGCGATTGCAGAAATCAGCATTATAAGGTCTGAAGGCGCTCACTTTAAGGCGTATTTACAGTAAAAATGATACTCTTGAAACATAGATCCAAAAAATAAAAAATCAATTCATTTATGAACTCGAGAGTCGTAATTGAACTTAATTAAAAGTTGAGAAAAATTGACAACCAAAACAAAAACTAGATGCGTAGATTTGTGTTGAAAAGCTATGCTCTGTACACTGGAGGTGCTACCTGTTGATTGAGAGACCTGAACAACCATTGCACCTGCCATCCTAATCTAGCTCGTCTATAGAAAGAAACCCAGGATCACTTATTCTACAATTTTAGCCTGACAAAACCTACCTCTATCACCTCTAATTTATTTCGGGCAAAAATAGATTCGAATTTATTTTCGAGAAACACGATTCAAAAGTGTTCAGAATCCTCATCGCCAATCATCCTTTCAATTATTGCTTTGCTTTTTGCAATTACCGCAATGGAAATTGCGATTGTCTGGCGTGGGTGTCGGTAATAACGCTGTTCCTGACATTCCTTCCAGAACTCAGAGCAGAGCCCAAAACCTACATAGTCTAGTGGATTCCGGAAGGCACGTTTTGTGCTGGCGGTGGGAGGGATGTGCGGGTGAAAATAAAGAAATCGGAATCGGATGGGTGAAATGAGGTGGAATTGAATTGGATTGTTGAGGAGGAATGAAGTTTGAGGCTCAAGTCAAATTGATAAATATTCTCTTGAGCTACACATACAGCCGACCCAATGCAGAAGAGTCCTCTATTCAATTGAATTGAATTGAGACTCCAAGCCAAACTCGTCTAGAGTCAAAGTCAGAGTCAGTCAGAGTAATGAAGAAGTCAAGAGCTAGAAGTCGAAATGACCTGGATGGTTTTCGGAATACAAAAGACGACGAAGATGGGAAATGAGAGGACGTGTCGGAATTTCGGACGACATGGAATGATGGAGATGACTTTCGACGAATGAATGAAATGAACGAACGCTTTTCCTGGTCTGGCTCTTTGCTTTCTCCACTTTCTCCAGAACCCCGAAACCTTCTGTTCCTGAGTCCTGACTGACTGACTGACTCTGCCATCACCATCCCCATCAACAAATTTAAGTGGGAGATAACACGTTTTCCTACATCGTACAAATATTTTTCATAAACTTCTATTCTTGTTGGTCCCAACGCCAACAGCCGCTGCTATAGTCAGTCGACTATATTCACTCACTCTTCTCTGCCCTACATTTGACCTCAGAATCGCAATCGCAATGACGAGAACACACATTGACAACAGGTTCTAAACTAATCCTCGCGCTATGACTATGATTCTCTCTGATTCTAGTTCAGGAATGATTTCGGGACAGTTTTCCTTTGCTTTAAACTTGAACGACAAATTTTGTCATTTTATAATTTAAGCTAGAAGACAGAACATATAGTCAAATTCATAAGCTACCTTTGTTTTCAGCGATTTTGTTGCAAGCAAATGAAATTCATTTATTGAGATTTCAGGATGCTTTTGTACTTCCGTATTGTGTTAAGTATTTAGGTTTTTGAATTTTAACTTGGTTCAGCTGGTAGTCTAATAAAATAAACAGACCAGGCGGACGTCAGATTGATTGCCGGCAATTCAATGAATTTCGTTAATTTGTGAAAAATTCGAGCCACCGCATTGTATGCTTGTGGCAGATTTTTATCGAGAACTTCAATTGGATTTTTTTAAATGTAAATACAATACACTTGATCAAAATGTGTGTGATTCAAATTCAAATAGATATTTCTGTACCTTGTTTGTACAGTTTGGAGGAGTACGTCCGAATCGTATTTTGTTTAAATGGATGCTTCAATTTGCTCAAGTTTTGATACTTAATACTTTTTTGTTCTTTTTTATTCCAATTACGATTACATCGTTACAACTGATTTTTTCAAAGTCAAATTAGTTTAATATATTACGCCCACAAAAAATAAGGCTAGTAGATTTTGGTCGACTGCTCATTACTATTGCTACTGTTATTGCAATTTTGCAATTACAATTTAAAAATAATTTGTAGTTCTGGCCTTTGTTAATACGTAAAACACTGATTCTTTTAAGCGTAAACGGTTAGTTACTTGTTTTGTGAGCGCAGTTTGTACATGACTAATTTGGCTTTGCAAAATCCAATCTAACGTTTGTCATAAAATGCCAAGGAAAAAGATGGAAAACTATTAGCATATGTGAACATTTCAGATGATTCTGCACACTACCAATCACGTATTCAAATGGACAGGTGTTAGCTAATGAAATAAAATATTATAATTTGACGAAAACTAAGAATTCCTGACTGATCGGCAAGTGCGCAATACCAAAATGAAACGCAATTCTTACAATCCAAGTCCACCAAATGCAATTCCAATTTTCTTCGAATTGTTGCAAATCGTATGTATTAGATTAACGCGAAATTGGCAAATTTGCAAAATCTTAGCAAAAATATGCAATTACCAATACAAGGCGACATAGCTACTTTTCCCCTGTACGGGTGACGACGATGTACACATATCTCATTAATTGACTTGCGGCTTAAAGCTTCATACAGTAGGGAATAGCACGAATCTCATTACGATCATTAAGAATGATTAGACACACACACGGTGCAATTCTAACGAAATTAGTTTAAAACAAGCAAAGCTCACAGCATTTTCGTTCGCTGTTAGAAATAACATCAAAATTCGAAGTCGTTATCTCAAAATTTTTATTTACAAATTAAAGAAAAATTCTATTCAGATAATTTCGAAAGCAAATTTGTGATAAATGGCTTAGACTCGTACTTCAATCCGATCAACTCGTACGAAGGATAAATTGTCACTCTTTTCGGACAAATTTTAAAACCAAATCGCTAAAACCAAATCGATTTGTTTCAATTTTTTTGGCAAAAAAAGAAGCTTTGGAAAAGTGTTCGAGCAATTCAAAGGACACAACAATTTTACAGTTTTTACTAAATTTCGCATGCAGCTATTTCTATTTGCAAAAATTTGCTTGAAATTTTTAGAAAATTATTTTTACCTGTACTAATTTGGAGTTGACTTTTGCTGAAAATGGAAGTTGAAGGCTGGCTGGGCGTCTGATGAAACTTGTTGAATGTGAGTTGTTTAGAGCGCACTTGCTGCGATTCAAATGAAAGATGTCGAAAGATGGACTAGCAGACTTTTGCCAACAGAAAAATTCGTCGACACGGAGAGACAAAGGTGTTGGCTGTGTGTTGTATTTTGTGACGCAACCTGAACTCGGCACGCTAAAATTTATCTCGAATACAACTTTTTTCTTGTATTTTTGGTTGTATTCCTTTTCATATCATTTTCTCCGAAGTTTTGGAAAGCAACCGGGAATTTGCACTGGGTCCTAAGGAAACAGAAACAAATGGCAAAAAATTAATCCGACGTGCATTGCGTTGATGTGATGATTCATGTGGTTTTCCGTGTTCTTCTTGTTTTGCCTTCCTCAAAGGAAAACCCAAATAGCCACAGCAACAAAAACTACGACCGAACATTATAATGCATGAAACTATAATTTGGCTTGAATATTAAAACATATCTTAGGATAAACCCTCCAACCTGATTTTACTATATTTTCTAATTTCTGATTAAATCTTACCACTTCAAAATGCGAAAACCAATAGTTCTGGAAACCATACAAAGAAAATGAGACAAAAATTCGGAGAACGAAAATATGAGGACTGACGAAACTCAAAAAATACGTGTGCGAGTAGACCGCAAAATTCAGATTTATTTGATTATTTACTCAGGTGTTATTTTTCAATTCATAATTCGGATTTTTGATTTGTACGGAACTAACTAGTATTCGGTTTCAAATCCTTAATTACTTTACTTTACGTACTGACATGATATGAAAATGAGCGCTGGGCGCCTATATTATTTAATTAATTATTTATTAATTACTTTTAATAATCATTATCATTTTTCTAAAACTATTTTTGTTATTGCTTTATTGTTACTTGCCGTTGTCTTTTTATTGATTCCGTTTACCCCTACCAATTCTAAATTACAAACCAACCGTACAGTATATTCTTACAGCTCAAGATTCCAAAGTTTTACATGTTAAGAAATACGAAAAAAAGCATTTATTTTACAGATTCATTTATGCAATAATTTGACTAAAATTGCTCTGCTCTGCGGGTAGAAGCGAACAAGGAAGACGGAAAGACAGGTGTAAAAAATATTAGTGTAACT
>JAQGCM010001702.1:0-13980 GCA_034699705.1 Hymenaphorura dentifera | reverse complement strand
ACAATCAAGTACAAGGATGAAGGTAAATACAATCAAAAAGCCAGAACCCTTTTCTAAATATCTTGAGATTCTGATTTGGCTTGGCTAACTTTCAAATCTTAATCGGTCGGTTTTTCAAAATCGGGTTGATTTTGTTTTGTTTGAAACGTGGAATAGCATGTGTTCAAGTGGTTCTATCGTTCAGTCAAATTTCAAACTGACAAGCTTGGAAAATCATACCTTTGAGTTGAGTAATATCAGAATAATTTGTCAGTCTTGACGCAATAAAAATTGCAAAAACACTGCTTATTGAGCTAGTTTATTGGCGAAAAGCTATGTGTGGCATTGGCATTATGGGAAAACTTTGTCCAGCCCAAAATATTGAAATCAGTAATGGTCAAATTGAATCTGTTATTGGGTATTTGGCCTAACAGCTAAATTCGTTGTCATTTTAACAAGTTAGTAGTTGAACGGCTAGCTAGACCAATTTGACCAATTCCATGAGAACTTCTCGAGCCTTTGCTTCCACGAAAACGCAGTCGTGAGATGTGAGATCGTTCTGAAATTAGTTGGAGTTTTATTGATTTTAAAGTAGCAATCTAAACTAAATAACATTGAGTCTGTATCATTTTTATGCTGAATGTGAAATTAATCTGAAATGTGTTGTTCTAAAAACCCAGACGGAGATATGGTGACGATTTTCGACTCTGCTGACTTGGCTTTTGCCATCACGTCTTGTCGAGTCCTCAAACTCAAGATCTACTTCAAGGATGCTCCAGTCAAGTCCTCAGCCAAATTTTCAAACAACCCAAACCTGGCTTCGATTGAAAACTTGACTAATCAGACTTTGTGGGAACTGCGTGAGTCTTTGAGAGAGCTGCGGGACAAGGCGAATAGTTTGTTGGACGCCTTTGACGACAGTGTTGGGCTAGGAAGTGCGTTGAATGGAGGACGTCGGGATAGTCCAGACGGGGTTGATGGGGTGAAGGGGGCTACGAAGGCTACGAAGGTGACTACTCCATTTCCGAAGACTACTTCGAATGAGTTGAAGTCTGGAGTAAGAATTTATCATTTTTTTGCCAATAAACTGCTAAAAAACTGTCGTTTTAAATTTACTACGAATATTGCAGGAATCCAACAAGGACAAGTCATTCGGAGAGCCGTCACCGCGACGAGCTGAGGGCTATGCTGCAGCTTTCCAGCACATTGCCCAACCGCAGCCGCTGACTCAGCAAGTGAGCCCAGCACACTCATCCGGCGGCCCTTCGATTTTGCGCCCAATCCCAGTCGACCATTCCAACAACCCAATGTCACAACCACAATCGCAAATGAGTCACCCGCCGCCGCCACCGCAACAACAACAGCAACAACCGCAATCGCAAATGACTCAGCCGCCGCAACAACAACAGCAACAACCGCAATCACAAATGAATCACCCGCCACAACAACAACAACCGCAATCGCAAATGAATCAGCAGCAGCAACAACAACAACCGCAAACTCAACAAATGAACCAGCAACAACAATCACAGGCACCACCACCGCCAGTCTCATCTCAAAATCAACAACCGGCTCACATCAATGCCACGCAACAACAAATGGGACCATCGCATAGTTTTGTACCACTCACGCAGCCCCCCAGTGTGTCTCAACACCAACAACAACAACAACCGTCGTCAATGTTTTCTGCAGTCTCGTCTGGACCTTCATCGTAAGAAATTGACTAAAAAAATTATAAAATTTTAATAATAATGCTCTGTTCACACTTTTTACATTTTTAAATCCATTCCTAGGTTCTACCCTCCCAGACAAGTTCTTGGCCCGTCTTACGCACAACCAGCCCCGGGTAAACCGTCTGCCGGGCCGTTTGACGCCAGTGCTCCAGGACTGAACACTGGAATCTATGGCCAAGCCCCACCGACTCATCTTCCAGGTCAAGGTCAAATGCCGACCCCGTCACCCTACACACCATTATCACAACCACCGGCTCCGAACGCATACCCCCCACCCAGCATGTTTTTGCCCCCAACTCAACAGCAACAACAACCGCAACCCTCAGGACCAACTGGCCAGCCATCACAACAGCAACAGCAACAACCCCAGTACGGACCACCACCCCCCATGTCTTACGGCTACAATCCAAATCAACAACAACAACAGGGTGGCGGTCAACCTGGGGGTCCGCCGTCGAACCCACAGCAACAACCCCCGCCGCTAACTGGTCTTCCTATGCCTGTCGCTGGCGGAAACCCCTACGCCGCTCATCCTCGTCAAACTTCTTCAAGTTACAAAATGTAAAATTTCTTTTCATATTTCATATTCACATTCATACACAAGCAAGAGATTCTCTAATTTGACTTTCAGTCCAAATTCACAAAGCAATGATATAAAAAAAGCTATTAATCTTTATTCTCACTTTGGAAGTATGTACCAGTTCAACGTAAATCCTAATAATTAAATATTTTCAATAAATATTAAAATTAATAAATTATTACAATAAACTCTCAACTTTTCCTCATTCTTCTGCTACAATCAATTTGTATGATCTAATTTCCTATTCCATTCCTGGGCAAAAAATTTCTGAGTCCTATTCAAACCTAGGTAATATGATTCAGTCTCGATATTTGCCTATCCTACCTACTTCCATTTCCATATCTGGTGAAGTTTGGATAAACGTTGGAGACTAAAGACGTGTTGTACGTCTTGAGTCTAATCTTTCAAATTTGTGCTAATAATTTGATAATCTTATTTGTAGTTTTCCTCTTTAAGACACGCACGCGGGTTAAGATCAAAGTCGAGGTCAAGCTCTGGCGTGGCTGGCGTTCGTAGGCGTGTGTAGCCCAGGGTAATTTAATTAGTTAATTAGTGAAGTTTACTTTGGTTGTAAACCAAGTTGTAAAATTAAGCAATTGTTTAAGTTAATTACAATTCTGCTAGTTATTGTACTCAAGGTCTCCTCGCACAAATCAGTTGAGTTCTCAGACAGAACTGAACGTACGTGAGAAGCGACCTGACAAAAGAAATTATTTAATTGCTATTTAGAATTATAAGAGAGTAAAGGGAGGTGAGCAGGCAGGCAACCAGTCCAGACCAGACTCCAGAAAGTCCAGAGAATCCAGACGGATTTGTACATCAAAATCAAAATTTTATCGTTTAATTTTAATTTATTAGAACTTCTGCTGCTAGAGCCAGAGCCAATCGATTCTAATTCAATTTCATAAACCGCAAAGGAAGCAAAAATTAGATAATAAACTAAACTAAAATAATAATTAATTAGTAATGTTGAACAACTCCTTGAATAATTAAACAAAATCAAGATTTAGGTCCTAGCTAAGCTGTAGCTGTAGCTCGATCGGTTCCCGGGGTTCCGGTGCTCTTCATACTATTTTTGTGAACCAAAATCAAGACGATGAAGTCATGTAATGTAGTGTAAGGGGTCGAGATCAATATTTAAAATATTTAAGCATGTGCAAGTAAGTGTGAGAACCTCAGAGTTTAAATCAATAAGGCAACATTAAATCAAAAATTCAAAAATCAATTGAAAATTCAAAACTTGATCCTTTAATTTTTTTTTACATGAATCTCTGCTCTGGTATGAAATCATTCAGATGTAGAAAAAATGAGACGAAATTAACAAAGTAATGGGAAGATCATAGCATTTCTTTATTATCAATTTAATCCATTCATGTTCAAATCCACTATTTTTTTTTCAATTTTACTCATTTGACACAAAATTAGACTTTTTATCATCAAAACTATGCACTTTTTTCCTTCAAATTTTGACTATGTATGTATGTACGACATTCCTTAGCATAGCTCAGCACAGCTTTCACATTCAGAATAAAGAATTGCAATTTGCCCCGTCGTTCAAGCTCCTAGCTGCTTTGCGCTGCGCTCTACCTACGCAATGGAATCCTCAAGGAGAATTCACTTAATGCATGCTAATTAATTAATCATTAACTTAACTGAAGATCAATTAACTCCAACAATGTGAGCTCCCCTTGATAATTCTATTCCTAAGTCTGACCGTCGCCAACCCAAGGAAAGGAATGCTGCAAATTTGATGCCTTCTTTTCGCTAGTCGTATCGTAAATCATACACAAAATTTGTCATCCAATGCGCTCATCTTTTCCATGCAGAGCATAGCTAGCTAATTTATCATAATTCTCGTGCAAAATCTCGTGCAAAATTCAAACCAACAAAAATAGCCCTCTCTCATTTCTTTCCTAACTACTACTTGACCTGCCTGCCTGCGTTTGAGTTAAAATATTTTAACTAATTTTAGCTATTTCTTTAATTTTAAGTCCATGCTGCAAAACTCCATGCAAAACAATAATAATAATCTCAAATCATGCAGCAGCGGCAGCAGCATTCTTGTGAAATTTCATACAGACGACGATCGGATGATCTTACATGCCTGCAAAACCTACACACTCAAATTAGTTGCCTTTCCCTTTTCACAATTGGCGTGCTGCAAAGGATAAGCCTACAGAAATTTTTAACGACTCAAGACAAAATTTTCACTTTTTCACCTTGTCCTCGAAATAAGACCACCAAATCCTGAGCTCGCAGTCTAGCAGCTAAGGCGTTCAAAAAATAACCCAAAAATTGATAGGAAAATGAAAAATGGTGTAGATAGATTGAGATAGATAGCCGACTTCGACTTGCAAAAAAAACCCCTAAAGAACAAACTAAACTAACCTAGTCAATTATAAATTCCCTGCCAAAGCCTAGCCCAAAGCAGGAAGACCTAGACGCTCGATGCGCGAGCGCGATCGAGACCATGTAGTCAAATTTCATAGATTTTTCATAAAATTTCAAACGATTAATTTTTTGGCTTTTATATTATGACATAATTGACGACTTGACATGACATGCTGCACTTAGGTACTGTACAAAGTGCTGACCTATGAATGAATGAATGATTATGTTTGGTAAATTTTGTAAGTTATTTGATTTGTGTCACCGCAAATTTAGAATGATTGACGAATGTCTTTGACGAGTTTCGATCCGATCTCTGATCGAACTCAAATCTGACGATCTTCACCGAATGATTGATTGATGATTCCTTTGATTAGATTGTAGAAGGGAGGAGCGGCATACAAATGTTGTAGAAATCCTTCTTGCTCCAAAAGTTATTGTCCTTCCACCCAACCCATTTTTGTTTCAAAATTGAAGACAACTCATCCTTGCCCGTGCAGTGAGGGTCCAAGACCAAGTACTGGACCTCAGACTCAACGTCTGGCGTACGACTCACTCCAATGATCGTGTGAGCCAACACTCCGCCGCCGACCATGACCGGCGTCCCGTGAACTTTAAAGTGAGATACGAGCTCAGCAGCCCTAAAAACGGTACAAAAATAAGAATAAAGTAAAGCGGGTTGAGCCTGGGTCGTGGGTTTCAGGTCAGGGATGACCAGTTTGGTTACCTTGAAGCCATTTCAGGACCACTGGCCAACGTCATGATTCGACAAGACACTCCGAGCAATGCTTCTAGCACAAATCCAACCTCTGTGGACCCGATCCATTGCTTTGACCCAACCATTGAGGCTGGTTTATCACCCAAACTGACCTAAACATGAGAACAGAATGGTCAGGAATGAAATTACAGAAAAAGTCGCTGACTATTTAGCAAAATATTTAACTCACAAGGCATTCTTGAATTTCTTTATGAGTTGGGATAGGTCTTGACGTGAAGCCCTGCAATTGAAACCAGCTCACGATTGTCTGAAGAGACCTATAGGCACAACCCCACCCATTGTCATCAAACTCATCCTGCATGTAGTGTTTGTACTCGTAGTAGCCGCGAATCACTTCAGTCTCTGAGAATTTGCCCCGGAGGGAGACGTGCGGAGCCACTAAACTCGTCGTTGACTGGAACAGGGCCGCTGGGCGTCGGAAGAATGGACGAGTCTCTTTCACAAACAGAAGGTCATGGAGCTCAAGTCTGAACGTCTCTGTTTAACGCACATACAAAAGGCATATTCAAAGCTAGAGTTGGTACACAAAAAGAGCTTATTTGAGTTAGTTAAAACGTTAAAATCTTACTCAGCCGTTCTTCCGTGTAGTTCTTTGGGAGAACGGCACTCACGAACGTGTGTCCAAAATTTGGCCAAAAATGAAACACTTCCGGTTTCTCAGCAGAGATTGAGTCCGTGAGCTGATAGTTGATATTTTCATAGAAACCAGACAGGAGTTGTGAGCAAACGGCTGAGCTAAACTTTTTGTAAAGGTATTGGGCAGACATGGACTGTGGAATGATGACGAGGACGTCAATGTTGACAGAGTGCTCAAAATATTTACACCGGGTGCCTATACAAACACAATAGAGGAAGGAAAAATTAATAAGACTAGCGACTAGTAGCTACAACATCCAGGACCACTTAGGGATTAGGGATGTGGTGTCGGGTCTCGGATATTCGCTACTATCCAACGAACGGGTCGAATAATTTCACACAACACAACGGTAAGAAAATTGGGGTAGATAAGACTAACGCCTGTTAATTTAAACTTTGCAAGCGTGGTGTCATTAGAAAACTAGTAATCAAATTACAAGTTTTAAGAAGTTTCATGAAAATTACAAAATCAATTATTAATTTTGAGACTGGCCTAAGTCGGAAATGTCGGAGTATCGACTGATCAATTCAGCTAACCTTACAAGCAACCATAGTGGTGTGACAGGGTCTATCTATAATTTCAGCGTCTAACACTAAACACGTTTCATATGCCGATCGAGTTTGGTCTAGAAAATCTTTTTTTCATCTCAAGCTTGCTAAAATACGGCGAAACCAAAAATATTAGATGGTCAAATTCCTTTTCATTTGTCACAACACAAAATGGCACGCAGTTTAGTGACGTGCTCAACCATGGGTGTGAGCATGTGAATTTTAGGTTTTTATGAAAATTTCAACAATGAAAATGAATTTGACAAGCTCAGCTAACAGCTAACATTTCGGGTTTCGCCATACTTGAGCAAATATGTTTTTCATGAAAAATGTCTCTGGTCTAAACTCGACCCTGAAATATAGCCGACTTGCAGAATGTTATTTATCGGGTCGGGGAGATCCGGTACATTGAAACTCAGGACATGAAATGAAATAATTTGAACTTTTTTGAACTAAAACTAACTTACATTTTTCCCTGACCAGAATGATGCCTTTTCCAGAGGTAACAGTTTTGGTTTGGTCAAACAGCAGCTTGACGTCAATCATGGACAAGTTTGGTTGATAGTAAGTCAAGTTTTGACTCTTGCCTTGATCCAAATCTCCTTTGATGCCTTTCAAGAGGTCGACGACTCGGAGTCGTGAGCTGGGACTTAAACCCGACACCTCTGACATCATTGCCCCTTGACGAGGAAGGAATGTGAGCAATCCGTCTTTGCCTACGGAGTACGCTGCTTGATTCAAAACTCGTTTCTGGAACCGTTAAATATGATCACGTCAGACGTTAGCTCAAAAGCCGCCAATTTGGCAAAGTATAAATTTTAATTAATTTATATGTAATATTTAAATAGTGGGACACTTACCTTGGCAGCTCCAAAACAAGTCCTAAGCTCTGGAGGCTCTAGTTGGCTAAACAGTTGCAGTTCTCCTTGTATTCGGAAGGTACACACGGTTTTCTCCCAAAACTCTTCGGGAGTGATGACATTCAATTGAACTTTGGTCAAGTAGCCAAGCCCAGTGGAGCCAGTGATTGTCTCATTCACCACTTTCAACAATATCGGACTTTGCATGGAGTCCAAGGCCTGTACCAAATCAACAAAGCAACAAAATTAATACTCAAAAATAGGCAGGTTTAACCAACTCAGTTAATTTAAATGATTTTAAAAACCGCAGCATTAAATAAACCACCTGCTTGTACGCGAAAACTAAAAACTGCTCCGAATCTCCTCTTTCTGCACTAGCACTCTGCACAAATATTGTTTGCAGGTTTGGATTTCTTTAACTATTTTGGCATTATCTACATACATGCGAGTGTTTGAATTTGAAATGTGATTTTAAGTCGTTAAAAGCTACAAATATTTGTATTTGTTCGCAAAACATTGAGTTTACAACCAATTTTCACATTATTTCAATTAAAACTTTGAAAATTTCACAAACAATTTTATCGCTCAGTTTTATCCCACTTTCCTTGTATATTGGGGTAGTACATGAGTCGGGCACATACAGAAAAACTGAATATTCCTATTCGTCCATATACCGATTACCGAATACCCTCCTCAATTAACTTTAACTTTAATTGAGTGTGGACTTGGGCTGCTCTAATTTAACTACAAAGGCTATCCCAAGCAACTCGGATATTTAGATAATGAATACACTTACTCCGTACACATCCTGTGGCTCATCTTCGTCAAACTCAACGAGTCCAATCAATCCCATTCCGACAGGGAAAGAACGCAGAGCCAAATTAAGTGACTCTTGATTTTTGTAGTGAATCATGGAGACAGCGACCGCGTAGGTCATCCCGCCGTAGCCGCAAGGAACGCCGTACAAAAGACCACGGCTAATATCATTCTTCGATGATCCGACCAGACGCTGGAAAATTATTTAAAAAAAATCAAGTCAAATACAAATACCAAGAAAGACCACGTTTCACAATTCTTTCCCAAAATTTCGAGTTCAAAAATTCTTATCAAGGAATAGAAGATCGAAAGATGACAGTTGTTTCAGTTAGTTTAAGTCAGAAACAGTTGGGATGGAATTTACCCAAAAAACTTTTATAATTCTTCCAAAACCACTCAGTTCAGGGCTCAGCAATACAAACGCAATACAATTAATAGGTTATTTCAAATTGTTTGAATTTCTGACTCCCAACGTCCCAACACCAGCCTAATTTCTAGATTTTTCCGGATTCGGGATCTACTACCGGGGTGGGGGTGGAGGGCAAATTATTTAGCCACAATTTTAAACTAGCCACACAATAATACTTTACTTTGAATCATTTGATATACCAGAAAAGTTCCAACGTCAAAAATGGAAAAATCTGTAAAGCCTATTGCCTTAGGGAACGGATCCAATTAGTTTATGACTGTAAAAATATATAACCAATTTTCTTTTATCTCTCTTAAATCGCGTATGTGACCTGATACTGGTAGCAATTTGACTGTCAAATTATGTATTCTTGTCACTGAAATAAACTATTGAATTGAATTGAATTGAATTGATTCTTTCATTATTCTTAAGACAGCTAAAATACAAATTTATTTCTAAACGCAAATCTTGAGATTTTCAGACAGAGTCTGTTCTCAATTGATGCCACTACTGGCACTCACACAACTGACAGTCAGTCAATTTGGAATTTGGACTAAATATAACTCGGGTCTGGTCTATAAAATGAACCTATAAAAATGTGTAGATATGTTGTACAACAAAAAATGTATAAAAATTCTATGAATGAAACAAAACTTACGTCATGGAGAGGTTGGAGAATATCTACACGTTTGACAGAAATCATGGTGACAACTCTTCAGCTTTCAGTATGAATCCTTCTTGAATTCTTGAGACAAGTCCAGTCTAGTCTAGTCTGCGAGTCTAAAAATACATAAAAAAACAATAATCAATTATTGATTACCTATGCACTAATTTTTATGCATGTATTGCTAATCAACCGAGGTTAAAATATGTATAAAAAAAACTGCACTGCACCCGAAATACCGAGGTCGACCACCCACCTCCACCTCCAACCTCATACATGATAATAATTGATGAATAATTAATAGATTCTCACCTTAAAAATTGTATTTCTTATCTGCTCCTTGCTCCTCAAAACTGAATTTTTCAGTACTTTTAATTGGGCCGGCCAAGAAAGTAAGCAAGTCACAAGTAGAATTTGGGCCCAGCCAGACTCAGAGACAGGTGAGACGAGATTCTTCAAATCCTTCAAAATCCACTGTTGACTTTTCTACCCTGACCTCAATTGACTGAAACTTGACCTTTTTTGTACAACTTTTCTAGTGTTACTAGTCCTAGTATGTAGTAGTCAAGCAGTGAGATTCAATTTGAACTCATTGTTGTTGAGCCCACTAACTAACTAATTGCCTTGCTAAATTTAACTAATTTGATTTTTGGAGAATTTTTGGAATTTGACAATTTGTTGAGCAAGCAGTATTTATTTTAACTGGACTTATCGTCGTTAGTGTGGAAGTCGGTTCGGTGACTTCGGATCGGACTTAGGAAGAAAGCAGCGGGCAGCGCAGGCAGAAAGGCAGGCAGCAATCCTTTGACCTTTTTTGATTCTCAGTTTCTTTTCAAAACCAAGCGCCAATCTCGGTCCAAATCCTAAAGAAAAAGTGGACTCTGCAAAATTGTAGGGCAGGTGAGGTGGAGCTGGCTCACAACTTGCCAAAAATTCGCAACTTTCTCGCAAACTCGCACCTCGCACCCAACTAACAAAAAATCTTAATTATAAACTCAATTTTATTTCGCTAAAAAAAGTTGTTAGACCTTTGCAAATTACAGCTAGGCTTATCTGTACTTTTAGTACGTCGTACGTAAGAGTAGGCAATTGGCAAATGCAAAAAAAGCTAGCGAGCGAGTAATGCAAATGCAATGCATGAATGAAAATCCTACCATTTCGGTGGGCTATTTTGTGCTTAATTTTAGTTTTGCAGAGCAGAACAATTAGAAATTTTATTAATTCATTTCAAGTTTGACAGTCCAGAAAATCTAGACCAGACGCAGACCCAAAAGAGCTAAATTCTTTGCTCTCGGTGCAATAAATTGGTGCAATTAAATTTGTCAAGCGCGTCAAATTGAGTACACATTTGGAATGGTGTGATGAAAATTTTTATTGTGTAAACCAATCTAGTTGTGCTCAAGAAGAATACATTGCATTTGCATTGTCTACGTTCACTTCTATCTTACAAAGAAAAGTCACCAAATCACGACCAGTGTGTTTCAAGAAAACATCAAATTTTTATTTCGTACCATTCGCAATTCGCATCCGTCAAATCTCCAAAACAAAATCATGTTTATACTAGTTAAACAGTATAAACGTGAGCAAAGCCGCGAATAAAATCGCGACAATTACAATTAAAATAAAAATGATCATGGTTGAGTTAGAGCTAGAGGTCGTCGGTCTTTCGGAGTCAGACTTGCCAGCCTTTCGAGTTGTTCCTCCGGTGATTTTGAAAAGTCCAGCGGGTGTTGTGGACGGAATTCCAGGTCTTTTTGTAGCACCAAGTTTCGGCTTCATTGGAGAGACAGTTGATTTGATCATTTTCGAGGTCGTCGTGTCCGAAATTTGGGGTCGCGTGGGTTGGATTCGGCTTGTTGTTGAACAACCTTAGAAAGCATAGTTAAACAAAATCAAAATTAACTAAATAAATTCCTACTTGTCGAATCTGTACAAAGCACTTGCAAAGGAAAATAGGCACATTTTTGAGCAATCATCCTAAAATCTATACATAGTTTATGACTCAACTGGGCTTTTATGTCATTTGATCATTTTGGCCAAACACTCAAAAAACCGTGAAACCTGCTGGATTCTTTTGTATCAGACAGATTTTGCAACGCAATTAAGTTAGCTATGCCTTTGTTATTAAGCGCACTACGCAATACGTCATAAGCTTGACAGCCGAGCCCTTCAGTTCAAAGTCTACGTATATTTAACAACATTTTAACTACATTTTCTGTCTTTGGCAGTCGCACGAAAAATTTTCTGAACAGAATTTTAAGTGCTCACTGCTCACCCGATTGGATTCCGTCGGTGCGTTGATAATTATGCGGGTCCGACGAACAACAAGATATATCGAATTCGCGCTTTTGCTTGTTTGTATCCCCTAGTTACCGACCTAAATTGTGGGCCATCCATATTTTACATTCATCAAAATCATGAAAAAAATAATTATTTCGTGATTAATTTATTTTATGCTTTTATGATCGTAGGATTTTTGCGTATAGTACTTATAATTTACAAATTTGTGTTGAACTCCCAAATCACATTCCGGCAATGTTTATCAAATTCTCAGTTCGCAAAATAGTGGCGTTGGAATCATAGAGTATATTTTCGCACAGTCAAAACCAAATTTCGGTGAGAGCGAAAACGCAAAAACCAAAACAAAGTTTCCAAGTTCACTGTTTTGGTTTTGTGCTTTGTTCTCTCTCCAATTTCCGCTGGAATTTTTTCTACTAAAAAGTATCCAGTTTAGTGCATGTGGAAAGTCTCAAATCATGGCAGAAAACAACTCGCAAGTGTTAACAGTGGCTGACTTAAATCGACAAAACATTGGCCAGAAGAGGAGGTTCAAGCCAAACACAACCAAAGATGCAATCGCCAAGAAAAATAGGGCTAGTGGGCAGCCCTACAGAGGAAGGAGAGGTGCATTTCATCCTGGACTTCTTCCTCCTTTGGTAAACCAAATTTCTAATGGTTTTCTATTTATGCTCAAAACATTAAAATTAAAAGTCGGCTGAATTCAATGCGTTTAAACTCTTTCCCGTCTCCACTAGGGAAAAGTGTGCAATTGCAACAAGGCAGGATGTCAAATCTTTCAAGCAGACCAGCTCGCCATGTTCCAGGAGTTCCGATTGTTGAACCACAATGGCCAAAATGGAATACTTGCAAGTTGTATTCAGATCTCAGAACCACATGAGAGGAACGTTCCAGCGAATGTGAGCCGAAAAAAGAATACGTTCCACTACTCAATAAATCATCAGACCCGATCATTGCCAGTTTGCAAACTTGGGTTGATGAATATTTTTTCTGTCACTAAAGGAAGGTAAACTTTAGGGCTCACTCAAATTGAGTTTCTGTTAAGGTACAACGAATATTTGAGAATTCCTCTAATTGCAGAATCGAACACGTCGCTAACCAGTTAGCTGCTGGAAAGATCAGCCCAAGAGATGGGCGAGGCAGGCATACCAACCACAATCAGATTCCACCAGTTGTGAGGGATAGAATTCGGCGTCACATTGAAAGTTTTCCAACGTACGAGTCACACTACACCAGGAATCAAAATACGGGCAACATTAAATATTTAAATCCCGAACTGACGATTACCGCAATGTATGCAATGTTCGACCAAGCCCAGAGGACCTTAAATCTTCCGAAGGTAGCTAAATGGGCCTACTCTGACATCTTCACCCGCGAATTTAATTTGATGATTGGAGACAGGAAGCTGGACACATGTGACAATTGTGACAAATTCATTTCTGAAATCGCCGTAGCCGTTGGACCACAGAAAATTGAATTACAACAACGCATGGATTTACACAGAGATATAAGTAAGGCAAATTTTTGATTTAAATGCCAAACATTACTGAATCTTGTGATTTAACTCATTTAGGTTCACAGAGCTACCGGTCCTACAAATCAGACTGTGAGTTGGCGAAACGAGATCCGTCAGTCGTAGTACTAACTTGTGACCTTCAGCAGGTCATGTTCACTCCAGCCCTTAGGAACTCAGCAAGCTTCTATCTTCGAAAATTGAGCAATTTCAATTTTGCCATTCACTCAGCAAACAACAACACGGCAACAATGAATTTGTGGAATGAAAATATTGCAAACCGTGGATCAAATGAAGTCGCCTCATGTCTGTTCCTGTATGTGCAATCTAACTTTCAGCCACTCGTGTCAGGTCAGGATCGCAAAATGATTCTTTGGGCGGACCGATGCAAAGGTCAAAACAACAACAACATAATCTTGTCAGTGTTGGTTCGACTGGTAAGAATGAAGTATTTCACTGAAATCAATCAGAAGTTTTTCTCTACCGGTCACAGCTACAACGACTGTGATCGGTGTTTTGGCCATGTTGAAAAAGTTTATCAAAACTCAAATGTGCTTGTGCCTCAAGATATTGGAAGTGTAATTCGTCGCGCTGGGCAGGAAAATCCTTTCGTCACGGTCTGGATGCGTCGCAACAATTTCTTGGATTTCAAGAGAAATTGGAAGCTCATGCGTACCCCCGCGTCCTTAAAAGTGTCAAGATTCCTTTGGTTCTCCTATTCTGCTACATTGCCAAATTCTATTTTGACACGAGAAACCCATTGTCAAGGTGCTTGGA
>JAQGCM010001701.1:0-13988 GCA_034699705.1 Hymenaphorura dentifera | reverse complement strand
AATCGCCGTACCGTACCGGTTCCGTACCGATTACCGACGGTACGGTACGGTAATTTACCGTACCGAACGCAACCCTATAGCATTTCCTGCAGGAATTGAACTGAATTTTCATAAACTGCTCCATTCATGGTCAACATTGCTTTGGCCATGAGCGCAGTGCACAAATACATGGCAGGGAATGATAAATAGCCTGGCATTTTAACTTCTTTGTGCAATTTAAAAGTGCCATAGCTGCAAAATAAATGAACCATGAGTACCATGAAAGTCAAGATTGGCTGGACAATTGAGCGACAACAAAATGTGAAGCTTGCATTTGTAATTTGGAGCATTCTGTAGAATCGACGACTCTGGGCTAGTGATACTTGCCTGCAACACCAAAAATAAAATTGCTCAAAATCCCACTGGACACCAAAATTTTGGGAAAAAGACTAGAAGTATTTACTTTAAAATAACCAGTCTCCGAGTCGTAGCTCTGCCATAACTCAAATTGAACATAATGTAGAACAAATTTATGGACGCTGAATGAAACGAGTACAAAACTTCCCAAAGAGCAAACGGGATCAATTTCAATTTTAAAACATTTTGCACATTTGGTAAAAGTGTTGTCCAATATTTTGGATTAAACGCTGCACCGTTCAGAGCCATAAAGAATTGACAGCAAGAGAAGAAATAGCCAGACTTCATTATTTTACCAGCTGAAGATTTTGAGTCATAGTAGCTCTCTGTGCAAATTTTAACAAAGAAATCACTACAAAGTAACTTGACTAAAATTTTCTGTAGTCAAAAATATAGTCTGTAATGACCTCGAGCTCCAAATTCACGATGATCATCGCGATTCATCAAAATGATTTGCTTTACGAGCATCCGGATTTCATCAGAGTGCCGAAAAGTATTCAAATGAAACAAACAAGCTCCCCACCCCGTTGAAAGATTCACAAGGTTCATGAACAAGAGCCCAATCGTCACATTTAGACAACAAACGGCTTGAACAAAACGTATGGTCATAAACACAGCGTTGACCCAACAATAGCAAACTCCAAAATACCACTGGAATTTTTTGGCCCAAGAACTACTCACTAGAATATTTTTATTCTTGTCCCATTCAAATGGAATTGCTTCAACTTTGTTTCCAATTTGACAGACTGTTAGCAGAGTTTTTAGTGATTTGTAGTTTTGTGGTGCTTGTGAAGGAGGTATAGGTTTTGAGCTCATTTTGTTGAGTTTCATTGCTCAGCTCTGGTCAACTTTTGTTAAAGTTGTGAATGAGAAGAGAAGGCGACTTTTCGTTTGGTCGATTTCTACAGAAATTTTTTAGCTTTTAGAATCCACGACCTTGATTGCAATTTTCTTTAATGTTGGAAGTTGGAAGCAGCAGGCGATTCTCAAAACTGGGAGTGATCGACTGAATTCCATGTACATTAATTAGCATTTTTTCTATTATTAAAAATGATATAATGTAGTTAAAATGAAGCACGAATGGACGAAGCAAGGCTTATGTGTTCAACAAATTTTATGAGGTCATTTTGAAGCCACAAACTTGTACGAGTTTACAAATTAATGGAAAACAGGAGCGAGTGTTTCAGCTCTAAAAAATAAATAAAATATTTAAGCACGACTTGGAGACAGATTAGGATCCGACGATCCCTCAGCACGATTGTGTTAGTTTTTGCTTGGCGAAATTGAAATACAAAGCTAACATTTGGAGTCGAAATGTCCATAAATTTTTATGGGTGTCGAAACATGTGGGATGGTATCGTAGTATCGCATTAACGCCAATAATGCCAGACTAGTAGCTTGATTAATTTTAACGTGACATGGCATGACACGTATAACCCGTACAAGAGGTGATCCTGACCTTGGTTATTCTTTGGGAATTAAAGCCTTCTATAATTTTTTGAGTTAATATCCAATCAGATCGAATTGCGTGGGCTAACATTTACACTGGTGGGATTGTTTTTATTGAATAATTTGAATTCGCAAAATATCTCACAAAGTTCTAAATATCTTGGAAAATAAATTGCAAGGTCGTTTTGCGGATCTTAGGTTATCCTAAAGTTGATGTGTGTTTTCCACAGGATCTTTTTTTTCATTGAGCACTGGGATAGATTTTCTGCCCTAATTGCCACACTTGGCTAGGACTTTGCTGGGCTTGGTTAGGAATTTTTTGCTGCTCTTAGGCAAGACTTTCCTGGCATTTTTGGGCTTGGCTAATGGCTCACCTTGGCTGGACTTGAGTTGGTTTTTGCTGGGCTTGTCTAGAACTTTGCTACAATTGGCTAAAAATTTTGCTGGATTTAGCAATTTATTGACAAGCTCACAAATGATCATCTTCCAGCAGAAGCTGTATTCGTTACAGGTTTCAATAATTTAATTGGTACCCCAAAAATGAACTCTTCGTACCTCCCATTCTTGATTTGTTTGCTCCAAGGGTCCAATTTACTCCAAAATTCATCACTGAAGTCCCGAAGATTTTTCGGTGCAATAAGCACCGCAAAATCATAAAACCAAGGAGAATTCACTTTTTTGCTAGGTGATTGATCAATCACCTAGCAAAAAAGTGAATTCTCCTTGCATAAAACGTTGTCAAGAGAATTTCTTATTGTTAGCGTTTGCGTCCAGCGGACGCTTGCCCTTTGTCTACCCGATAAAATTTTATCGTAATTTTAAGCTTTCAAAGTTTTTCCATATCCAAATTCCAAAATTGCTTACTACGCAAAGCTGCTATTCTAATATAATTTATTCCAAATTAAATTGTCCACAATATGGAAGAGGACAATGGAACCGAAAGTGAAATTTTGAGAGTATCGGAATCTAATGTGGGCGTGGCTCTGGAAGGGGAACATAAAGTGTTGAAGAAATCTGAATCTGATGTAGACCAGACAGAAAAAGAAGTCTTGTTGGAAACGTTATCTGACGTGAAAGTGACCTGTATTGCAGAATACAAAAAATTGGCAGAGCAAAAAGAATCCGATGCGACCATCCCAGGAGAAAATAGAATATTGGCAGGGTCGGAGGAAACTGATGTGACCCCGATTCCTGGAGAAAATGAAACACTGGCAGGATCGGTGGAATCTGCGCCGACCCCCGGAGAAAATAAAATTTTAGCAGAACGAGAGGAACCTGATTTATCTGACGTAGTCCCGACAAGCAAAAATGAAATCTTGTCAAAACCAAAAATTGACTTGGTGCAGAGACCAACAACCAGCAGAGACCAAAACCACCTACCTAAAACCAATTATACATTGTTGAACATTCCAGAACTAGTAATTTTGACTTTTCAAATTACGATCACCAATATTTAAAATGAAAACTTTCTCAAGTACTTTCAATTTTTATTTACAAAAGGTCGTCCTCAGGATCTACTCCTACTTGAATATAGATGAGAAAAAGATAATGTGTTTAGTGGGAGGCAAACAGTGGCGACAAGTTCTCGAAGAAGATCACAACATTGCTTTTCGAGCCGTTGTTTCCAATGCTTCCTACTTTGCCTTTACGCAGGCAAAATGTCTCCTTGAATCTGTGGTTTTGCATAAAGTGAACAAAAGGCTTTACCGGCAACCCCATCAGAATTCTGATGTGCTCAGAATTCTGAATGCAGAGATAGAAAGTGACACTTCCTCAGAAGTTTTTGAGTCCTTCCTCAATTACGGGACTGGACTTCTCCAATCTTTGTCACTCTCGGAATTGAACAATGGGTCTGACCTCTCTCAAATCTTGAGTCGCTTGGAATTTGCAAATCTCACCAAATTGACCTTGGCTGTAAGACTTTGCTTACTAATTATTTCAGAGTTGGTGTTCCCAAAAATGTATCTTTTATTACGCGAATACCACAGGCCGGGTTTCGAGACTCAAACTACGATGGCTACACCTGCTCTGCATTTTTCAAATATGCTAAATTGCCGAAAATCAAGAGTTTGGGCTTTGAAATTGATCATGTAAATAAGTCAGAGCCATCCCTCCCAGGCAGTCCAATCAACAAATTACATTTGCAATTTTACGGGTTTGTGACGAAACACTGCAAGTCCCTGACATCTCTCAGCTACACCCTCAAATCCTGTGAGAAAAACAAATTCAATCGCCAAGAAATTCCAAAGTCTCTGATGAATGTTTTGCCCGGATCGACGATTCATGAGTTTTCTTTAGAGACCGGAAGCATTTCGGCGTACAACGAATCTATGCGTAAGATTCCTATTTTGACCTGAGCTGACCCGTGAAAGTTAATAGTCATTACTCATTCCCAGGTCTTCTATTAACTCTTGGCTCCCGGTTGACCAAACTGAAATTGTACTTTTATAATATCGGAGCCAAATTGACTCGAATGGAGAGACTGTTCGGACCCATTGGCACAAATGGCGTCTTAGTCGACGATCAACTTTTGACCCAAATCTTTGACAAACATAGGCACTCCTTGGAGGAGTTTGAGATTGGTTCTGAAGAATTACAGCGGCTGCCCATAGATCTGTCCTTTCTGCAGGGTTGTGATCGCTTGCAAACTCTATCCCTCAGGACCACTGTCGAGGATAGGCCTGAACAATGTGTGCTTCCTTCATTAAAGTCGTTTTGTAGCGCAGACTACTCAACTTCTTCATTTATTCGAGACAATAAATCCACTATTGAGCACCTGACCTGCCAATGGATGCGAGACGACTACGTTTGGCCTAACGTCAAGTCCCTTGATATCGTAGGCGTCACTTATCAATCGTTTCAATCCCAGCAAATATTGTTCCCAGAGTTAATCAAGTTCCGAACGAATTTGTATGACCAGCGATATTTGTATGACCAGCGAAATTTGCAGACGCGGATACCACAATGGATGTGCACCGTGATGCCCAGTTTGAAGGTCGGACAAGTATTAGGAATGACCCTTGACCTCCCAACCCTTAAGATACTGAGAACCATGATCTGTCTGCAGAAATTTGGGTTTTCCAAGACCGACGACAGTGTGAAATCATACTGCAAAACTCAAGGACTCCGATTTAAGAAAACATTAAAAACACGCGAACAAATTTTATACTCAGAAGATGACCGGTTTTGGGAACCACTGGGGCCAGTGGATAAGTACACATACGAAATTATCTTCAATTGAAGCCATTGCCACTGCCAAGGCTTCTTTTACGACCAATAATTGCTCTAAATTTTATGATGTCGAATCTGGAAGGGAGACACGATTAAACTTAATTAAACGTTTGAATATACTTTGATTCCGCTTTTGTTTCTATGAATAGTTTTATTTTATATTGGTCTTATAAAAAATAGTCCGACTGACTCCTTGGGGACACATGTCTGCCTAATTCTCTGACTGAATCTAATTTGAAAATATGCCGAATCAACAACATTTCACTGTACATATTTTATGTACTATATATTTGGCTAATTGCTCTGAGAGTTCTAACGTCTAAGCATCAAACGTTAGTTTTGTCATTGCTACATTGATATCTCGTTCGTACAATTACTGCGTATTTATGAATTTGGCAACATTCCAGTCTTAATTTGTGAATTCAGCAATCACAATGTGAATTTGATTATTTTTAGGTTTGGAACTTGGACTACGGTATTTCAAAACATTCTAAATTCTTATTCCAATTCTTCCAGATACTACATTCATACATTTGTAATTTGTACATTTATTTCTTTGCGAGGAAGTTTCCATCACCAGAATTTTGGTTCGTGTAGTTAGGATTTAGGATTCTGCTTTCTGCTTACTACAGATCACAAGTTTCACCAGAACAGCATACAAGTATTATGCTTAATTAATCCACAAGATTTGACAAAAATGGCTTTTGGTTAACCAAATTCACTAAAAAAATACGGGGCCGATCTCAAAGTAGCATAGTAAAGGGGGACTGATTGCTGATCGCGTTCGCGGGTGTAGTTACGTTGTAATTTGTAAATTCACGAACGAAAACGCGAAATATCAAAATACAAAAGAGTTACAGTACAGTACAGTGCAGCCCCCTGATGAGATGACCCCTTGACCCAACTCTTAAAAAATGATGGTGCATTCTGCATTCTGCATCTGCTCATTAAATTAAAGTAATTTAGAGTAATTTAGAGTGAGGCAAAGTGTGAAAGTGTCCATTTGGATGAATGTGCTAAATTTTGGGGCCAAATAACAATGCAATGCGAAGCCCAGCTGACTGACTCTGACGTCATGTCAGGCTCTAGGCGTCAGACCCAGAGTGGCGTCCTACTCAAATGCAACTTTTTTGATTTGTCGAGTCAAAACTCCACCATTACTGTCAGCGCAGCGCAACGGAAAACACTTCACTCCAATTATTTTTGTTTTGGTAAGACTTTTGAAGATTTTTTCTTTTTTTTTATTTAAGATTGACACCCATTCTCCGAATTTTTGGTTTTCGCTTTCAGTTTCATTTCAAGTCTTATCAATCCATAAGTCCGTCCGTTCATTCACAAACTTTTGGAACTGGAAGTAGTGAAAAACTGAAGACGAGAAAATAGAGAGAAACAGCGTAAAGTTGAACAGGTAAGGAAGGACGAAATGTAAATTTTGACGGTAAATCCGCAAGTAAGCGAGTCAAAATGTAAGTCAGTTTAATTTTAGAATTTGGATTTGGTTTGGTATTTGACATAATAATTAAGGCAGGCTAGCATTCAGTCCGCAGTTGCTAGTCCTGTCAATACAAATATAGAAATTTAAAAATCAAATCAGCATCAGCATTGTTGACTAACTTTCCGAAACATGGGTCCGCTCATATTTGCAAATAATTTAGAGTTGCCAATTTTGTTAAATTCAAAATTGGACCTACTGACTGATGACTGATCAAAGATTAATTTGATTTTTAATTGTATTTTACAGCTTGTCGGAGGTGAAGGCAGTGTGGGACGAGGCGACTCTTCTACGTGAAATCCATTGTTGAGAATTTCCAGACTATTGCGTCCGCTTACAGTGGAACTGGTGAAAATGGGCAAAATCGCGCCGCAAAAGACCAATCCGACGATGATAACAAGGGCGATGCGGCGGAATCAAGAGAGCCAAAATGAAGTCCAAGTTGCCGTGGCTGAGACGGTGGCTGAAGTTGAGGAGGTCTTGGCGGAAATTGGTGAGACGCAATTGACGCAAGCTAAAGTTGAGGTTGAGGTCTTGGGGGAAGGCGCTGAGACCACAGCTAAAGCTAAAGTTGAGGTCTTGGAGGTAAAACCTGAGACCGCAGCCAAAGTTGAGACGGCAGCTAAAGATGAGGTCTTGGAGGAAATCGCTAAGCCAGCACACCCACAACAGACACCACAATATTCAAGTGAACTTGGACTCGGTGCTTCTCCAAAAGTAAATTGGACAAGAGTCGACGACTCTACTTCCAAATTTCCACCGCCGCAACCCAGACATGGTCACAGAGCCGTGGCCATTTCGAACTTGGTGGTCATGTTCGGGGGAGGATGTGAAGAAATATTTGATGACCTTCACGTGTACAATACATGTCAGCAATTACCTCTAACCACTCGGTTGTTTGTTATCTTTAATAATTAAGTGAAACGTTTGTTGTAGGCACAAACCAATGGTTCAAACCAAATTTGAAAGGCGAGATTCCTGCTGGACGTGCAGCATTTGGCTTTCTCGTTGACGCAACAAAAATGTTCATGTTTGGAGGAGTGCTGGAACACTGCAAGTACACCAATGATGTCTACTTACTCCAGGCAAGTGATTCGTTCTTGGAATTTGAAAATAAATATTTATTTTTGGGAAAACATTCGCAACATTCAAATGGAATCTAGCCTAGGATTGCGATTGGCGGGATTGCTTATTGTTGGTAGTTTTTTAGATTCCAAAATGGGAATGGAAAAAAATAATCCCGAAATCTCCACGTTTGGAGCCTCCTTCTGTGCCTCCTCTTGCACGTATGGGCCATAGCTTTACATTGGTCAACCATGAGGTGGCGTACTTATTTGGAGGGTTGGCTAATGTCAGTGAGGACCCCGACGGCAACATTGCTCGCTACTTGAATGACGTCTACACTTTTCGGCTAAAGCATTGTAGAAAATATGTTTGGGACAAACTGGAAACTATTGGAGAGTCTCCATGTCCGAGAGAATCTCATTCTGCCGTTGCCGTTCTTGAAGAAAATGGTATAAATGCAAGACTCATCGTATTTGGAGGAAGAAATGGTTATCGCCGACTCGGAGATTTGTGGATGCTCCAGATTGGTAATTTTTTTTAGAAACTTCTGACTGACTAAACCGACTGGCTTGAGCTGTCTATGATTCGAGTGAGCCTTGTCATTCTGATCAAATTCAAATTTGTTCCAATTTCAATTCAATTGCAGAATCAAAATCTTGGTTAAAAGTGATAGCGGATGGAGTTACACCAGTCCCCCGCTCACTGCACAGTGCCACCGTGATTTCAAATAGGATGTTCATTTTTGGAGGATGGGTCCCTTGGAGTCATCGTGAAGTTGAGGGTGGACGTGAACACGAGTCAGAATGGGACTGCACAAATTCAACAATATGCTTAAATATCGGAACAATGTGTTGGGAAAGCCTTGAAATGGAGGATTCAGCCCCGGGGTTTCGAGCAGGTCACTCCGCCGTGCGCATCAATAACAGCATCTACATTTGGTCTGGCAGAAATGGGTACGCCAAACAAAGGAACAGACAGGTTGGTTTGGTTGGCTCGATTTCTGACATTTCTGTTTCACTTATTGTTTCATCTCGTACACGATTTTAATATCGACTACGTGCTACTTAGGTGTGCCGCGGGGATCTTTGGCGACTTGACGTCGAGACCCCTCCGACTTCCGGCCCTGTACGTGTTGAGTTTATTTCTCCAATGGATGACTTGAATACTTCCATTGTTGACTTGAATGCTTCCATTGCTGACTTGAATGCTTCCATTGCTTGCTGGAAGTCAGGCACAACAAGGGTTAACTTTCTGCCCAATACGCCATTTCCATAGATGATGGGCCAGATACAGTGTAGGTCAATGCATGTTGAAGAATACAGAAAATGAGAGATCAAGATAAACTAATTCAACGATTCAAGGCAGATGCAATTTGCAGGTAGTAGTGATAATACGAGATATGATGGATCATCCAGATACAAAATAAATACATCGACAAAAATTAGTAAATAAAATTCAGTGTAAAAGAAATCGAACGAAAATCTCTCTTTCCATTCGTTAAATTTTCCAAATTACTGTAACATTCAAATTCTCAAGTAGTCAAAAAAATTATTTTTAGGATTTCTTAATAGGTGTTAGATTAAAAGCAAAAGTGCATGTTCTCATTAATGATTCACGTTTTATAGTACATTTGGTCAGCAAAATCTTAAATTTCTTCACATTTTGTCAGCAAAACCTTAAATTTCTTCGCCAATTAAATCAAATTCAACGCTGTTGTAATGAATTCAACTTTCATGTTTATTTCGGTGTGATTATCTTACCCTTCTTACTTTGTGTAAATTTAAAGTTAGCTGGAAGCAATGAAGTGAGTACAAAGATTGAATCGTAGGCATGTGCGTCAACAATGGTTCTAAAAAGTGTGTACCCATTCCCAACCATAAATTTGTTCACGTCCGCACTAATTTTCTCAATGGACAGAGTCTGAAAATTAATGAATTAATGCAAGTTGGTTATTAGAGGAAACTTGAAAAATATTCGCTATTCAGCAGAACTGCTCATGTAAATGATCATACAAATTGCATTTGCAAAGTACCTTGATTTGTATTTTATCGAAAGGTATTGATTTCAGTACGTCGAAATCCACACCTTCAATGTCCAGACTAAAATAGTCAATCACGGTCCTATTCAAAGCAAGCATCATTGTATAAAAAGCAAGGCAAGGAACTTCAACTCCTTTGCCAGATCCTTTTAATCCATTGCAAGCTCCGCCTCTGCACGCTCCACTCTGGAAAAATGCTCTCTGAAATCAAAATTTAGGGATAAAATTAGGATTTGATCGCAATAAGCAAAAATTTCTGAATGCGTGAATTCTATTCGAGTTTGGAATTGATGGATTTTGAAAATTTGAATTACCATTTGAGCTGTGCCGTTTGGGGACAAACAAACATTTGCATGCCATGCCTTTCTATTCTTTAGTCTAAGTTTTGGATAAGTGACAGGGTCAGCTTCAATGAGAAGACCGTTCCAACCTTTTTCCTTTTCAAGCCAGAGTGTGTTGGACAAAAATTCACCGTCGAAAGCACCACATTCGATAAAGAAACGGTCCTCGGTTTTCTGAGAAAGAAAAAGCAATATTTTGCAAATTGCAAGTCGCAATGCATTCTAAATACGCCAAAATGGTTATGCCCCATTGGCTATTTTTTTTGCAAATACTGCTGAGTTAAAAAAGAACGAAGGTTGAAAGGTAAAATTTGCCATCTCATACTCGCTTCGCTAACCAAATTCTCAAAGATGCTCCAAATGGCTTGGGACTGTCCCTCAGACGGATTTTGAGTAGAATTAAGGTTGTAAGGCTTGGAATTGTCCGGAGGTACAAGAAATTTCTCTCTAAATTAATTAGATAAAGTGCGTGAATTAATAAAAGAGAATTAACGAGCGAAATTCAGACAGCAAAACAAAAACATATACCTGACGTATGCCACCCACAATGGATCATCTTGCCTTAGATTTCCTTTATTCATCCAAGTTTTCACTACGTCTTTTTCATCTTGCAAAAAAAGTGGAATTGCTTTCTCTCCAATCTTTCTAAGCAACGAAGACTGGGAAGGATGTTCTAAATTCCATTGCCCAAACTCTGAACCCAATCCTAAATACCTTTCACAAAAGCGATAGTTTTGATAGTCTTGTTTCCAACCAACGTAAAGCAGTAATGTTATTCCAGACAGAGTAAATATTGCAGCAAGAGTTCTCCAGTTGAACCTGCTGCGCCCGAACATTTTGTATACAATTCGTCCAATTTCGCTCAATAAAAAGCAATTTCTTTTGTACAATGGTTTCGGTCCGGTCGATCAAGTAAAGGAGACCTTGCACTAGGTCCGGTTTTATTTTGCAGAATGAAAACCAAATGTCACCAAAAGTTTAGGCAAGTCGCACAGATAAAAGAATTGAGTTGAGCGAACAACGAACTATCTTATCTTTCTGGAACAGATTTTATAATACATAGATTGAGTCATACATCATGGTAAACTTTGGGCTACAGAAATTAAATGATGAATTCCATAGTTCTACGTCAACCACACGGATAAGCTAACAAATTTACATGACTAATTAAATCAGGCATGGCTTTTTGTAACAATTTCAACCATTCTGCACTTTAAATTGTTCAAGTGCAGAGGCAAGGCCTGCAATACATCATTTATGTCAGTGCTTTTCAACCTGTTTCAGCTAATTAGAAAATGTGAAGACGTTGCTCTGAAACTGACTGGTCCGGGAACGCAACTTCAACCCAGAGAAAGTTAATTCTCTGCAGAGCTCTCATAATTTTTTCCATGTGATTATACCACTTACCACATCTCATGAATTCAATTAAAAAAAACTAGTACAGGTTAATCGAATTTTTCGTAGTTGGACCTAAAAATGAAGACAGGTGTTTCCAAATCGTGGCTGATCGTGGGTTAAATCGTAGACAGATTTGGAGGAGTTATTCAATTTTGAGCACTATTTGGTCGGCTCCAAAAATAGTTTGCGATAAAAAGACGTAGTCAATCAATTTGCGTACATATTTATTTATTTGTTTGCTAATTTAAAAAAAAATTGGTTTGTCAATGTTGACAAAGTTGACTTTTTCAACAAAATGTTTTGGAATTGTTTTGCATACGGCAAGGTGCTGGAAAACCCCCAAATGTAAAAACTTGAGATCCGCAGTTTGGTTTCATCGCAGATCATTTGTTGAATTTGCTCTACATGATCTTCGGAGAAAACGCGTAGCCACCGTTTTACTTTGGAGCTGGAAGGAAGTGTTCCTAAATAGTTTTGCCCAAGCCAAAATTAATTCTATCTACTCTTACAAATCAATATAATCCTTGAATACAGTTTCATTGAACCATTTTTCCTTGTTATGACTTGGTTTTTATTGTCACTTCGTCTATTTCATAACAATCAACAGAGGTGACTAGTTTTCTCTGTATACAGATTTCAACTAATTTTACACATAAAATACGGCAAGTAATCGTTAAGTAATTAATGGAGTAGTAAAGTAGTAATATTACTTATGAAATAAGTTTAGAGTCGCTGCTACTGCTGCTGTTGGGAATGCCAGGGACTTCTTCGTTGTATTTTTCGTACTAATGTAATGATCGCAATATCAGGCTGGTGACTGCAGTAAGTTGACGTATGTAAAGCAAAAATCGCCTACACGCTATGTAACCAAATTGTTTGGAGCATATTCACTGTAAAACAAAACAAAATGCTGAATTACTATGCAGCATTTTTGCTGCAGTGGGTTTCGGCGAAACGTTATGATTATGATGAGACGGAGACTGGTTCTGCTCAAGCACAGATTACAGAATTTCCCAATCCTTCCTAAAATCCAAGGCTTAAAATTCGTCGTCATTCACGATTCGAGAAAAGTAGGAAAGGAATATAAAAAATTATGTTGAATTACCGTCACAGTTTTCATCCTTTATTTGCAGCTTTTGGAAGCAAACACATTTACACCTTAGCTTTTAATCCAATTCCAAAATAAAGGCTTTTACCCAAAATGTTAAACGAATCTAGCGTTTATCTATTGTCCGTTCGCCAAATTAACAGAAAATCACGGGTTTTGGGGATTGTGGTTAGTTAGTAGTTTGCAATGTGCAAATTTTTAGTAAAACCATAATCAGTACATTAACTTACTCTGGCATCTCCTTCTCCTCAACTGGAGCATCCCACATGATGTGAACATCTGCAGCAAAATGAATAATTTGGACATGAATAGCTTGGAATTTTTCAAGTTTTGGTGGAATTGGGCACAATCGATAAGTGACTTCATCCCCTTCTCTTGGAACGAACTCGCCTTCAATGCTGAAATTTCAGACAAAGCATTCATAACAATCAAGATCAAAGAATCGTCCCCACAGCCAAACCTTTCACAGCCTTGACTGGCTTGACTTGCTAATCTTAATTTTAACATTCAGGTGTTTAGTACTCTAATCATATTAATGGAAACAAAATACATTTAGCTTACTCGGAAATATGCACAAAAACGTCTTCACCGTTTCGATTGCTTACAATAAATCCATGACCTTTAGTTCGACAAAAATAGCGAATTTTTCCTTTCTCAATTGGATTGTCCAATGCCCGCTCATATCTAAAAGAAAACAAGATAATATATCGCATCGCATGATCAATTTATTATCTTAGAGTGCAACAGATATATTTTCTACTGTTTCCTATCATGTATTTATTTCGAAAAAGCGGAGTTCATAAAAATGAATTGTATTAAAGTGTTTTGGCAATCTGCAATCAGACAAGGAGAAGGCCTAGCCTGATACGTACGACTGATAAATCAAAAAACCGAATTCAGCTGATAGCAATTTACTAAAATAGCGTGCTTCGACCAGCAAAGAAATCAATCTCTCAAAGTAATGTTTAAGAAAGGCTGAATTGTGATTGATGGCTACAAAAAAGTGGAAAGTGTTTTTGGTTAAAAATAAGCCTTGAAAAATTCTGCCCCTTGTTATGCAGAATTTTTATGACTAACCTTGGAAATCTTTAGAATCTAAAACAGCAAGGAGTCATGGAGCTGCTAGCTGTGAAAATTTTGGTTGCACCCAGTTTTTAGAGTTCTATAAAATTGAATTAATTATAGTGCTTACGTGGATGGGGTGCGGTTGCGTCTTGTGATGATTGGACTGGGCAGCTTTAGGCTTCCACTACGGGGTGATCCAGAGCTCATGGTGATTGGACTTGAGCGCGGTGTTGTTCGCTGAATCTTTCCTCGCGGAATGAACACGGGCTGCGTCGAAACATTCTGATTCAGGGGTTGTCCAAAATCTAATTTCGGAAGAGGTTGTGACATTAGCGGTTATGCGCAGCTTACGCTAACGCTAACGCTAACGCTGGGCGCTAACGATTTCTGTAGCGTTAGCGTTAG
>JAQGCM010001700.1:0-13993 GCA_034699705.1 Hymenaphorura dentifera | reverse complement strand
AGCATAAAGTATTTTTCAACATTTGAGCAATTTATATCAACACGTACCGACAGATTCCAGAGGCTTGAATAGTCCTAAGTTGTTCATGAGATATACAAAGAGCCAAGGCTTGCAAAAGCAAAGTGAACACATCATTTGGTCAACGGCTGCTCTGAGGTCAGATTTTGAGTCCAGTTGATTGGCCCAAATTAAAAGTTTTCTGTAAAAAATACAAAATAGAATATTAGCACCCAGTCAAAGTTGAATGAAAGAATAATTTTGAAATTACTTGAGCAGAGATGACGACACGATATCAGATAGGTCTGTTTTTCCCACGGCTGTTAACGTCCAAAGTGATGCCGCCGCGGCTTGGACGTACTCTGGTAGAATGGCCTTAGCATTCGTAGGTGTCACAGCAGTGACACTTGCCTTCTTCTGCACTGCTTCATCTGCACTTACTTCTAACCATTTGAATAAAGTTACCAGATTTTCAAAGCCCCAGACTGGGACGCCGCAACAAAGATTGTACATTAGCTCCACGACAACGTTCAGATGAGAGAAGCATGCCGGCGACTGGACGTTTGAACTCGAAATCATTCCTTAGTATCAAATTAGAAATAATTCAATTTCTCGTGAATTTCCAATTCTTTTAATCATATTCCGTCTCTCTCCTCACCCTTACCGTGTGCAAATCCTGCTTGGACCGGACCTAGGAGAGCAGACATGAGTTGATCGCTGATTTCTTTCCTCTGACTTCCAAAATGAAATAGAACAGAGGCCACGTGCGGTAAATACACGTCTTGGATTTTCCCGTTGGAAGAAGGGGCCATGAGCATAGAATAACTGGCCTCCAGAATATCAGGCGTGTTCAGAGCCGTCTGGATAATCCTTTGCTTGAGTTGGGGAGTGTTACGTGATGAGCTCATGGCTCGGTCAAGTACGTACATCCAGTGAGCACTTGACTCCAGGTTCAGAGCTATATCGGTGTTTGAGAGTCCCTGCAACGCTGCCTCGCTAAATGTGGTGCACCCCAAGAGTCGAATCTGAGAAAGGCCAAGATTACTCGAGTCCTTAGGTTTGAATAGACGGAGGAGAACAGTGTGGGCGACCTCCGGTTGAGTCAATTGAACGTTAATCGTTGACATTCCACTGCATTGGACCGGAGGGCCAAGTGGGACAGTCAAATTCGTCCTGTCCCTACTAACTTCTACCATGAGCGCAGACGGACAAGAAGCTAAAATTAAATCATCAAAAATACGCGTGAACACCTAGCATATCATGAGAAAGACAGCACAAAACATTCAAAAAATCCCGTATTACTTTTACTTGAAAGTGAGGTCATGTGAGGAACGATCTGGACTTCTTTGAGAAGAATGGCACATGGGAGTGCAATGATGAGTTCCAAGAAATTTTCCTCTGGGAAAAAGTGGTAGGACCAGACAGGGGTTCGAGCCCTTCGATGAGGAGGCATTGCCTGGAGTAAAACGTCTGATGGATGGGCAGAGAAATTGTTGGATGTAATAGTGCCCAGGGGAGCAACGTTGATGACACCATCCTGAGGGTCCACGGTCTCACCAACCAACTTTTTGTGCCCAAAAATTGCATTTGAGTCTGTTCGCCCAATGTACTGGGTAAGAATTGAGACGAAGGTTGGACAACTGCTGAAAAACTTTCTCGTGCTCGATACCAACTTTTCACACACAGACTAAAACAAAATGGACGATTATTGTATGTCCCCGTCATACGCTAATTATGCCAAAATTTATTTTTCCGTACCTCAACACATTTGAGCTCTGTAAATTGTTTGAGATTGTCGTGCTCCTGAATCAAGTTGATAATCATTAGAACGAAAGTCTCAGACACAATGAGTGGGCAGCAAAAATCATCGTACACCGATTCTACAAAGGACCGACAAATTAGCATGTTGGCGAACATATTCAATATTCATCCAATAGAAAACATCGACTCGTTAATTAAACTTACTTGACAAAAATTTAAAGAGCGGCAAAACAGTCCATTGTGATTGAGAAGCGCTGGTGCACAATTTACTAAAGAGGTGGATGACAGAGTCCACGACATTTGCAGGGGATTTGGGTGGTTCGAACTGGTTAGGGCTTACTAAATCTTCATTGAAGAGCAACGTAATTCCATTTGGGTTTGCCAAAACAGACAGAATTCTCATCATCGTTGGCTCCATTTGAAGAACTAGTCAAAAGGAGATTAGCCAAATTAGTAGGGATACAGAATACGTAAAAATTTCTAGTACGATTTGTTTTGTTTCAAGTTCGTACCCAAATCAGTGATAGTCTTAGGATTTCCTCCACACTTGGTCAAACATTCTGAAAGAATTTGGTCATAATATTGCAGATCAGTGTACAGAGACATCTGAGAGAGTGCCGTCTTCATTTTCTCGTCCAACTGTATTCAGATATAGCAAGATTCAGTAATCTGTTCGTGTTAGTTTATCTCCAAAACTGACTTACTGTAGACTCTGCTCTGTAATTGAGGGTGACCATCGTTCCCATGAAGTCCACGAGTCGAAACATGATGTGTTCCAAACCCTGCGTTTTTCCTGTCTTCGCACTGTTATCCATAATTACAGTGGCTGCGGCTGAAGACCCACCTGCGACGGCAGCGGATGAGATTGTTCCTTTCAGCTCCGCGTTGGACCGCACCGTGATTTTGTTTGGAAAGAATACGAACAAGTGCAGGATTTGAGCTATGTTGAGAATCAACAGTCAAAAACATAAATTAATACTTAATTACAAAAAGGCGGAGATCTTTGACAGGTGTACAGCGTACCGATCTGCTGAATTATACTGATGACCGTGGCTGGATTCTCATATGTCAAATCTGGACAAGTAACACGGTCCAAAAACTTATTGAAAGCATCAAGTGGGAAGTCTGCATTTAAGAATGGACCAGCCAAGAAAATCCCAAGCACGCGAAGCAGGATCTCTTTGAGACACAAAGTCCATGGGGTCTCAGACGTTAGTTGGCGTAGCCGGAGGAGAAAGTTGTAGAAGTGTTGGCACACCGTGGGACCGGCCTATCATCGAATTTAAAACAAATTAATTGCTGATCATTGACTAACTGGACTTACTGCCAGAAATGCTTGCTTATTTCACTTACTGAAACAACGTTAGACTTTTGGAGATTCATTCCTGAGCCTGAGATGAACCTTAGAATCATTTGCGGGAAAAATGGACAGGACAGGATTTCTAACCAACTATCCGTTCCTTTTTGGTTCGCCGCCAGAGACAATGATTGAAATCCAAGACCCCACTCTTGCACTCCGATTCCAGTGTTCCTACAAATTTACACAAGCGATTAGAAAAGATTAGAGCTTAAGCACAAAATCCAACCCAAATCCAAATCAACGTGAATTTCAAGTTCACTAACTTTGTCAGGGCAGCCATGAGGGCTTTGATTGACTCTGGAGATAATGTGACTGACGGCACGACGGAGGATGGATCATCCGTACCTTGCTGCAAGTCTTGATTAATGCTGATCCACAGTTGGAGTACTTTCTCAATACTAATGGAGCAATTCTATCGACAAAATTTTGCAATTAAATTGTGGTTATTCCTGGAATATCAAATGCAAAAATATACCTCAGAGGCCATCATAAGGAATACTTGATCGAAGCTAGAGGCCAAAACATGAAGAGAACTTTCTGCCGTAGTCGAAAGAGGTGGAGTTGGTTTCGTTGAAGCCGTCGCTGAGGCTGCTGCGCAGGCTGCTGCAGAAGTGGATGGAGCCGCATTATTGCACGTTTGTCTTGGGTAAGAATTCTTCAAGATTTCCACAGGAACTTCGATGGGAGCCTTGAAAGATTGCGTGAGCACTTCCGAGTCTACGACAGCCATCATTCGAAGTCTCAACTCTGTCGTACTTTGAACACCGATTTCAAGCCGGGCATCCAACGCTGTAGAAATACTAGAAAAACACAGAATCAATTAGAATTAACTTAGGCCAATCATCTAATGCTAGCTTGCAAATATTTTAGCAAATACCTGGTAACACAAGGTGTGAGTCTTTTCATACTGTTCAGGCGTCTATTAGCTCCACTATCATTGTGATTTTTGACAAATTCATTTAAAAACTCATCATCACCCCAGTCACTTTCATCTGAGCTTAAGCTAAATTGACTACTCTCCAATGGGGCGGACGTATCAATGCCTCCTAAAATCTCATTCACTATCAAATTCAAACCAAGCAAAAATAAATACAAAACCAATTTAGAGCGATTAAATTGATACAAGAGCTTGGCTACATACCTGCATCGATTTCGGCAGCTACTTTTGAATCCTTTTCGTTACTCGGCGTTACGTCAAATTCCTCGGCGTCAGCAGCTGCAGCGGCAGCCATGATGTCCTCACTCAATGAAGCATCAACCATATCTGAGTCGGTGCCGCCTGATTTGCCGCCGTTAGGAAACAGTCTTTCTCCTGCCAAACAAAATATTCAAATTAAACTAATGGCTCGGTTAAAAAAGATTTGAAAAACTATGTTTAATATACCCTCCAATATATCTTCGATAAGGCACATAATTGCATGAGAGATCCATGAAGTTGACCAATTTTTTTGTCGCAGATAGTCACTCCCAACCGCAGTTAAAATAAGTCGTGCGCTCTCTTCAGCGTTGAAGATTGAGCCGAACGTGATGACTGGGCGACAAGCTGTCGCAATGCGAGCAAGTGCTTTGCAAGTGATCAAGTACATGTCCGAGTGACAAGTGGAGTCCATTCGAAGGAGCAGAGATCCAAGGCCTTTGGCCACTGAGAAACACAGAGCTGGATTCAAACTCAAATTAATTTCAATGTCTGTTGTGGGGAAGAGATTCTCTTCGGGTAGACCGCCAGCTCCAGCCGCCAACCCACGTTTGTACAACATTTCGGATCTTTTCATTTGAAGCAAATCCTTGAATTGCTATATATAAAAAAATGAAATTATTAAAAGTTGGCACATACAATGTTTTTTGAGCAATGTGTTGAGTACTGACCTGTATTGAATTAACTTTGCTTGAATGGATTTTGATGGACTTTCCAATACTAGCTTGCTTTTGTTTGATGGCTTCGATCTTGTTCCCGAGGGCAGTCAATTGGTTTCCAAGCCCAGTCGCTTGTTGCTGAAATGGGAAAAAAACATTAGCATTGCTTTCACCAACTTTCACCGCTTTCACCTAGCCAAACTTTCACTCACAATTTGATTAGGATATCCTAAACCGGCAGCCACTGTGTCCAACTCTTCTAATTTCTGTTTGGTGGCCATAATCTTCTTTTGTATGCGGCGTTTGAAGCCTCCAGAGCTTCCAGCTTTACTCGGCACACTCATTTTTCGATACAGGGCACTTTCTCCTTGAATAAAATCCCAGCGGGAGGACATGCATTTGACTGCGGGAAAAGAAAGGTATAAGTCAACGTTGTACTCCACCAGTCCACAACACTAATAATTATCAATCTTCAAAATTTTGACTCACTGTCCTTCGTTTGACCCTTTTCCTTGTGTGACTTTTTCTTTCCAAAGTCATTTCCGTCCGAACCTCCTGACCCTTCACTGCCTAGAGTACAATTCACACCGTCCAAGCAAAGGCACAAGTACATCACGACCCACCCCAAAAGCGTCATATCCACTTTGGAACGCAAGAACCCACTCTTGTCAGCTACTGGAGCTAGGAGCTCTTGAAGCAACTCCATGGCACTCTCTACGACGCCTGAACTTTGTCCATTCAGAAGGGACTTTTGGCCCAGGTACACCAACAGAATAAAAACACTGTAACAAATTGAAATCAATTCGTCAATTTATTCCACAACCGCAGCATCAGTCACTTTAATTTTTTGATTTGATTGTACTCACCGATCTTGTGGGAAAATAGAGCCACTTGAGCATGTGAACAATTGTTTTAGGGTGGAAGTCAAAAACTTTCCCCACCATGGTTGAAAACCACAAACACGGAGCAACAACGTACAAGTTGAAAGTTGACATTGCCCGTTCTCCAGCACACAAATGTTACGGAAAAAACGCTCACACAGAGACTGAGTCATGTTGTTGTAGAGAGAGTATGGGATTGGCTGTAAAATAGAGATTTATAGGCATTAGCTAAATAAAATTGTTTCCTGTTTCAAAATTCGAATGGATTTGACTCACCAAAGGCACTTGTGGACTGGAAGCTAAGAAACTAATGCCGAGCAGGGACTCAATCAAAAATTCACTGATCACATGAACTTTGTCTGCACAGATGGCTGAAAGCATTTCGAGGGGATTCCTTGTCACACTCGTATCAGGTTCAGGCGTGAGTGATTTCTGGAGGCGTCGCACAACATTTTTGGCCACGTTCAGTTGCTGCTGAAGCGTCAAGCATTCCTGCAAACCAAAAACTTGTTTAGTTTTTTTGAATCTCCTCTAACATTAAAGTTTTGAGCTTGATTTACATGATAGGAAGATAAGATTGTTTGGTCGGAGAAACTATTCAGTCCTAGTTTATTCCTCTCCTTTCCTTTGGGCAAATAATAAGACGTGTGGTCTAGAGCAGTGACCTCAGGTTTCATGAGTGGCTCTACCAACCGATTCAATTTGGCACAAGCAAGCTGATAGCGACATCCAATGTCTTCCACCAAGTATGACAAAACACTCAAATGAGCATGAACGTTAGCAGGGGTCAAGATCGGGACTTCGGCGATTGCCGAATGTGTCGGGGTTGGCTTGGACACTAGTTCAAAATCCCTCAGATCGTTTGGCAGAATGGCCGTGTGTCCGTAGAACATTCCGACTGGGATTTTGCATTTTGTCGTTCCCATTCCGTAGCGACCAATGGTAGTGATCTTTAGATAGCGGCATACTGGCGGGGGTTGTAGGTCACAAATGACAAGGGAGCGCAACCCAATGTCCGAGGCTACGACTAGGCGCTGACCATCTACTTCCTCCCTTTGAAGCCAAATGTCAATGGAGAGCGAGACGAGGTCGCTGCAGGACGGCACCACCATATCAGTCAAAAGTATTGGCGATCCAAAATCGAGTACGACGAAACGGCGCTGAATTAAAAATATATAAAATTAGTAAGGCTCCCGTCAAAATATGGGAGTAAATAGCAGATCAAAACTCACTGCTCCAGAGTGCATTCGATCAATGACGAGAACTTGTTGCGGCGGAGCGTACATCATTTGCTGCCAAGGAGAAAGGAGAAGCCTTAGACCGTCATTCTCAACTTTCATTGCATTGGTAGACGTCGTCGGCTGTTGCTCTGGGGGGATTTGGACGACTTGACCCTTAGGTTTCATCATGTATTTCGGTTTGAGAATACTCTCGGTCTCGGTTTGGAAACTGATTGGGTAAGGTTGGTAGTAGGACGTTGTAGGGAATGGGTACTCGTAAACTTTGCCAGCTTTGTTGGGGTCTGAGCTTCCGCCGGCACCAGAGGATGAGGAGGGGTCATTCCATCCAGCGCCACCACCACCACCACCTTGTGAAGGATGAATCACCATCTTCACGACTCCCACGTTCTTCCATGGCTGGGTGTCCATGTGGATTTGATTAAGGTGTTGGGCAATCGCCTGGCTGTCGACAGTCTCATAAGGCACCTCTCCCATGTTCACATTGCTCTCCATGAACTTGAGGTCGTTCAGAACATCAAAATAGGATTCTCCTTGCTCCATCTTAAGGGCTTTCTGTAATAACATCAGTTGCTCCATCTGCAAATATGTTTAATGTTTTTACCATTCGGGGGAAGTCCTCAAAAGCTCTTACCTTGTCTGGCTCTGATTTCTTGGAACCTTCTCCTGTCGGCATGTTTGTGAATGGCTCCCAAGGCTGTGGCAGAGGGACAGCGGACGAGGAAGTAGGAGTTATACCTGCAACAAATTCAAAAATGTTCAAAATTCGCACCTACAAAGCATCTTAGGTCAAAGGTCACAGAGTACATACCTAGGTCAATTTTTTCAATCCGTGTGCCGTCACTGGCTGCATGACAAGTGAAATGCAACGGTTCGACTTCAAGGAGTCCCTGAATCTGTTGTTTTGGAGCTAGTAGCCCAACCTTTCCCCATCGGAGGCTCAAGGGGTTTCCAACCAGGAGATCCCGAAAGTCCACATCCTTCAAACCCCACAGGTGAAAAAGTCCAGACCCACCAGACAAGTGTGCGTTGTCAACTCCGCATATCCCAGCGTAGGTCAAGGGATGAGAATAAGACTTTGTCACTGGTGGGAGTTCCAATTCGAATAATTCTGGCTCGAAAGGTGTACCGTAGAGTCCGAAGCGGGCACGTAGAACAGCATGGATAGGGTTAGCCCTTTTACTTAGTTCTTGAGATACGTCAGTGAGGAGTCCCAGAAGAGATTCACTCGTCAAATTCAAATCTTCATTCCTCACACGGTTGAGGAGCAAGAAGAACCATTGGAGGGACCCTGCGGACGTGCAGGTGATTGTGTGTGGTAATAGGCTAAGGAGACTCGCTAAGATTGTCTGTAGAAATGATTCAGAGTCTGCCTTGCTATGGTAGGTTTCAGCAGAGCTAAAAGTAAATATATTGCAACAATGAGTTTGATTTGAACTACACTGCTGCAGAAAATTAACGGCGAGAAAAGAAGAGACTTACTCAATGCAAAGTATGAGCAATCTGGAGCATTTGTGAGCCGTAGAGCGGTCCGCCAACAAAATGCAGCGCAGAATCAAGGAACCCAATTTGTCTTGAATAATTTTTAAAAAAGTCAACTGATGATTGAATTTCCCGACTGGAGGTCCGCACAAATTGACTGCAGCAATCCAGACTAGGAGGTCCAATGCAGATGTCTGGGCTGCGTAAGTGCGCTCTTCTCCCTCAAAAATAGCAGTCAAGAGAAGTCTTGACAAGAAAGTTGAAGACGTGAGAATTGTCTTCCGCTGTTGCCTGCATAACAAAAATTTGCGTCAAAATCCACTTATTGAAATTGAAAACTTTACTTGAAGTATAAAATACGTAAACTTACAATTCGTTTGGGATGGTCGTGCCCTTTGTTTGTCGAATACTTATCGAAATTTCATGGAGCCAATCACATCCGCTAAAATCTTTTTTCTTCTCGACTTCATTTTGAAAACTCTCGTAAAGACATTTGTGTTGATTCGAGAGGTAGAACGGAGCATAAGAGGAGTGAGGGTGAGCGTCAAAAAATTGAAGTTCTTCCTTGGACATGTGAATTGATTTTGGGAGTTTTGGAAAGTGTGCAGGGTACCCAGTAGATGAAGTTTTAACTTTTGTGACGTCTGATTTCGGTTTGGACACTTTTGCATTTGCAGATGTCTACATAAATGTCGAATTTAAAATAGATAATTAATTAGTAATTCGATTCAGGAATTCAGTCAATTCAAAGATAGAATTTTAAGAAATACATACCCCAACACTGGCTGAACTCGAACTCTCTGAAGCACCTTTGCCTGTGGACTTGGCTCGAATGTGTAAATAAAAATTTCGACCCTTAGTGAGGAGTAACGTTGGACTCGTCATGACCAAGTTTCCTCCTTGGGAGCTCAGATCCACATGGGAGCCAAAGTCAAGTGGCCCACAAACGACTTTAGCATTAATCGACTTGAGGAATTCACTTGATGAAGTCTTCTTGAGTTGTCCACCAAAATCAATACTTTTGTCCACATCAGAGGCTTTAGATTTTTTCTTAGCGACTCGATAGAGTGTAACTTCAATCGTAGGTAGAGTCAGGCATCCCATTTGTAGTAAAAATTTAACATCCAAGTGACCCACAAATGTGGATTTGGGGAGCGTGATCTCGAATAAGTGCTCTTTTTTAGAATATCTAGGAGTAGTTAAGCAATTTTGATTCAAATTTTGAACAATTTATTCAATAATCAATGCCAATGCCATGAATGTAAATCTGAAAAAGTAGTTCTGAAAATTCTTACTTGTTTCGCTGAAGTCGCCAAGACAAAGTGGTCGTATCAATCTCGCTTTCTCTTTGCTGCAAGTGTTGGGGGTGTTTACGTTCTTTCTGAGCTTGTATAATTTTTACCCAACAAGACGGAACGTTGGCCGTAAAACAAGGCGTCGAATTTTCAAACAGTGTCAAGTCTAGTAATTTTTTAATTTCAAATACTGTCAGGGTTTCAATTTCTGTAGCCGCCGGTTGGTGTCCAGTCCAGTCCATGGCTGACGGATCCCAAGGATCTGCCTCGAACTCATCCGGTCCATTCAGTGGGTCAATTTTCTCATCTCCAAAATCAGAATCGCTTTGATTCCCAAGCCCATAAAACTCAATTGAGCCGGACTCCGTGCCACAGCAGAGTCTTTCCAAACCTGGATTAGAATTTAAAAATATAAGTCGAACTCTAGAGGAATATGGAATCCAGAGAATTCTTGATGAACTTACTTGAACAATACGTGACGGCCTTGATTTTATCATTCTTGGACGACCGAATATGATGAAGCACGGTGAGATCGGGTAAACTCAAAACTTGGACATCGCCGCAGGCCAAAACGCAAGCTAGTGCTGAATTCCCCTGGTCGTGAGGGATAAGGGATAACCGAATCGGCAGTTCATTCGGATCTTCAATGATTTTCATTTCGAGCGGCGTGTTCTCAAACACAATGATTCCAGATTTGACTTCTACCTTGTAAGTGAGCAGAGCTCCGCGCACGCTTGAAGAGGCACTTTGCTCTTGAGTCAGCTCTCCGAAGTCTAAGGAAATGATAACGTGAGATCCGTCCAGCGTAGGAACTATGCTCCGGACTACGTGACAATGTCGAATCTCAGGAGGGATGATAAATTTTTGAGAAATCCCCACACGAGGATTAGACTTGGTATTGAAATCAGATTTGCTCTTAGATTCTGCTTTCTTGGCCGAAGCGAGAGATGAGGTTTTCTTTTTCATTTGAACCATTGACGTCCCTGTACTACTTGCCGGGTCGAGTACAAAAGTTCCAGAAGAGTCACTCATGTTCAAGTCACTAAAAATACTAATGGAGTCTGACATCATGTCACTCTCAGACATGAACGAACCGTAGATGTCATCTTCGAATGTCTGCATTTCTTGTTTCGTTCCTTCAAATTTAAACCAAATCATTAGCAAATAAAATTTTAATGTTCTTGAGTTGATTTATCTGGTCTTACCAGTGCTCCCAGTCGGTTTGAAAACATCAGTCGTAGTTTTATTTGTCTCTTCGCTTTTTGAAAAGAATCCTGCACTCAGTCCATAGACTAGAACAACGGGAATCAATGTGGGTTCATCAGTCAGTTTAGTTTTCTTTTTCAAAGTTCCTCCAACGACGACTGATGGGAGACAAGTGACTGGGTTTTCACTTTGGAGACTCTTGGTAGGAGGGCCGAGGAGTGAGAGAGCAGTCAGGGTCACGGTCGACTCAGCCATAACATTAATGAAAAATTCTGCATATCCAATCAAAATTAATTTTTCAGGCCTAGTCATGAATATTTGGAAAGCTAATTTGGCTATAGTTTCCAACGTTCATACCAGGTTCTGCAAGAGGAGCTTTAGAAGAAGATTCAGTCAAGTCCATGACCCAAGCCTCCTTCGGCTTCATATCAACATCACTATAGGCTGGCGGTGAAAGCGGTTGCTCCAATATCTCAAAATCACCGGGCAAAACGTCAAAGTGGGTCACTTCCTGTAAAAGAGTGTTGAGAATTCAAAGATTATTGGAATTCTGCCATTGTCATGCATCTAATTTGCGAATTCATCTGCAACTGCATACCTTGACTTGTTTAGAAATGTCCCAAATCGTAACATATCCGTTTGAGAACCCAACCACGACGCCACTTGAGAAAGAAGAACTTCCTAGCACAGCTTTCCCTAGATTTTGTGTCCCTGCTCCTTTCTTAATGGTGAAAGCTGGAGCTGTTGCATAGCTCAGGAAGAGCGGAACATTATGAGTGTGTTCTCCTCTCACAAATGGACAAAATGGCGAGTGTCGCTCGTGTTCAGACCTGGAATTTAAAATTCGAAAAGAAACGCAATCGTTGGAATAACTGAAACAAAAGAGAAAGTTGAATGATTTGTTGTTTACCATGGCTCATCCGTAGGTTCCCAGCTCACTAGACAAACGTTGCATGTAAAACACATTGCCCTGTCATCACCGCTCGTACTTGGGTTGTGGTAGAACCCGGCTTGTGCCATTTTCTCCGGAAGTGCCCACCTGGAAAAAATCCAACTTTAGAAAACTGCAGAGATTTGTTTTAAAATTAGCATCTATACTTGTAGTCCATGTGTGGCCAATTCGAAAAAGTGGCTAGGCGAGCAGATTCACTAAACATGAGAGCTTTGTCCAGCGGTAAATCGCTGTCCAGTTTCCCTGGTACAAGTAGAGAATTGAGCCGTTCAAGAATAGAAGAGGCGACGGAGAGTTGAGGAATGTAGGCGCTCTTCTTCCACAGCTGTTGGACCATCGTCTGAAACGCGGACTTGAGCGTCGCATGAGTGAGATCCAATCTGGCTGTGGACCACTGCATTGCATAAAAAATTATTTTTAAACTTGACATCTAAAAATTTAAACAGTAAACTTCAAAACTCACCTTATCCCTTTTGACTGAAAGGAGCTGAGAATCAGAGTCTCCGTCCTTGATGACGAGGGACTGGAGGAGTTTCTCCACTTGATCAACCTCTGGCTCGGACTCTTGAGTCTTGTCGATAGAATTGAATGCTTGGCATAATCCCTCAGCCTAAATGTCAAAGGAAAAAAATAATTAAATGCGCATCACAAAATGCATTAATCAAGCATTGCATTAAAGGAAATAATTTACTTCGACTTTTGTCAACTCTATTTGCACAGTTTCGGCCGCGTTCTCGATGGGAGTTTGCAAAATTGAGCCAGCCAAGATGATTCCATTGTATTCACTTCGAATGCCAACTTTCTCCTTGTTCACCAAAACCATTTTGTCCAGCCCAACATTGAAGTCCCAATCATCTTCGTTTCCATCTTTTATGTCAAACAAATGACAAAATAAAAACACAATTTAGGAGAATTCTTTTAATTCGCATTGCAAAGTTGAAAAATTGAGTACCAAACTTACCTAGTTTCAAGGAATACAGGACATCCCCTAGGGTAGGGTCGATCACGAATAATTCCCGATCCTCGTTGCCGACGAAAATGACGTTGAGTTTTTCATGATATTCAATGTGAGTGATTGTCTTCCCAATACAGATTTTGAACGGGACGTCGTCACTCTTCAACTCAACTCCTTTCTCCATCTTCACACGGAGCACGGAGCACTACTGGGTCAGATAGACTACCAATTTTATAGAATTTCAGTTGCAGGCACCGGGATAATTTCGACTACTTTCACTTTGCATAATAAATATTTCGTCTCTTTTCTGTGCGGTCGAGGTAACTGTTATGTTAGTACAAAACCTGAAATTCAAAATACGAAAATGAGGTTACTTGATGATTACCATTCAAGCTCAACATTACGCACTTGGCAACTTCGTTTCGTATCATTTTGTAACAAGAAAATCTGACTAAACTTATTGAGTTACGTTGGGATTGATAGTTTTATGGGGTATCAAATCATAGTTGTTACAATTATTATGAAACAAGCTAAAGAGGTTACAGCTCATGACAGTCAAGTCGGTGTTTATTACTCAAACAAAAACTTTTGACTTTCTTTTTTTGGCCGGAGCAAAATTTTGTAATGACTCAGAGTACGCTAAAAGTTTGGGCAGTGCGAAGTGCGGCTTTTGTAACTTGTGTTTGCAATCATTAAATGACAATAAAACCCGACAGAACAAAGCCAACAAAAAGCTTATGGTTTAAATGGAGTGACTTTCTATCTACAAAACTAAACTTTAAAATACCCAGTTCCATGTACAAAATGATGTCAGTATGTATAAACCGTTAATTCATAACTTAAGAAATCCCAAAAACCAAAAATACCAACTCACAATATGTCTCTTGTGTTTCTCATCCACCTCGGCCTTCTGTTCCAGTGTCTGTTTTGTTCACCAATCAGTTAGAATTAAAACCTAAGTAATGTACAATTTCGCAACACAACTCTTGGAGTAATTCTCTTCCGTGTCCGT
>JAQGCM010001699.1:0-14006 GCA_034699705.1 Hymenaphorura dentifera | reverse complement strand
AAATTTTCTAACCATGGCTAACAGTGTTGTTTTGGGTGTTTTGGAGGCTTGTGCCTTTCTTTCTTGTGCCTGGGGAATCTACTCGGTTCAGTCCTACAGCAACAATCCTCTTGCGATGACCTACAATGGTTCCTGGTTCATCCTTGGGATTCTCTCCAACTTGTCTGGATTGCTTTCCATTAGTTAGTTTCTCAGATGAATTTTCTTGGCAGAAATGTTTTCAACTTTTCAAAATATTTCATATTATATAAAGATTTACTATTTTCTGCTCTTTCTTAGCTTTTTCATTCATTGAAGAACCTGACCAAATGGACAAGACTCACTTCTTTCTTCAATATCATTATCTCTTGGCTTGGCTTACGGTTATTATTGGCTACCCCACTCTTGTGAGCAGTTTTTGGATGGTGTACTACCCTTCTTACTATGCACATGTAAGGAAGAAACATCATTAATTTAAAGTGTAGGAAACGAAATCAGCGAATATATTTATGACTTGAAAATATTGATTCAGATTCATGTGGCTCTGTGCGTGATTCCTGTGATTGCCTGGATGTACAAGCAAAATCGAATGATTGTGTCTACAACCCAACTCATCTCTGCAATAACTATTGTTTCTCATGCGTACATATCCTATCTGGCCAAAAATGATTGGGGACTTGTTGGAGTTGGAATAATGATCTTCAATGTGATTAGTCTCTCAATGCCAACTCGCTACAATTTTTTCGGACTAACTTCTCGCGAAACTTTTATAGTTGGACTTACTGCAACTTCATACGTGCTTTCTTTGGCTGTTGAGCACATGGCCAAAAATCCAAAGGAGCTCAAGTCGATTTCTCCTTGGTAAAACTTTCTCTCTCGTACATGGATTTCAATCCACCCAAAATTTATAGTACAGTCGTTAAGTCGACAGCAAATTATTAAATTGCCCTTGAAATTATGATCTCTGTGAAGTTAAAAATGAAAATAAATTCACAAAAATGAAATTTATTTTTTAGTACACATTTTTCAGCAGTGCTTACTATTTGGTCTTCTGAAAATTAATTCCAAAGTCTCTTAAACCTGGCTTAACAGCTTATGGTTTTTTTTATTTATCTGCTTCAAATTTATGTATTTCCTTGTTAATATTCACATGGCCCGTCACGCCCGACAGAATACTATTTATGTTTTCGGTTCGAATACCATCATTGGGAAATATCATCACTTGCATTTCAAATGTAAACAAAAGCAGTGTCGTGCAAAATATCAGGAATACAAGGAATAGAAGGGTTCCTGAGGAACTTTTGGAAAATGTTGGAGGACTACAGGCGTAAAAAATTTCAGACGATACAGGGAAGTCGGTTGACGCAGGTCTCTAGCAGTTCCTAAATGTTTATGCTAAGCGGACTTAATCAAAGCAAGATGAAGTCATTTACGAGCTCAGAGTTTTGAGGCTAAAAATACTCTGTGAAAAGATTTGCAGGTTCTCTCACGATTGTGGACTCTCAATTCTATCCTTAAAGTTTTTCTGTGGTTCTGTATTTAGGAATGACACTGGCAGACAGATTCGAACTCCCCGAAAAATTGCCAAGCAAACATTCCCCTTACGAATTCTCAGCAGTTTTCTTTGCCCCCGAATTCTGAATGTCTTCAGGGTTTTTGGTGAATAAACTGACTTCTCAAGAACAGAGATAATGAAATGGAAGCATGAACCAGAAACGAAATCTGTCTTTAGTTCGTCATTAGTAACTCCGCTCTCTACTTGCCTTTCTGCGTTCTTTCCTGTGGTGCTCAATTTGCTGTTGTTTTTGTTGCATTTGTAAACTAGCCAAGTAATTTGCCAAGGGTTTGTCCGTCTTTCTAACTTTTCAAGAGCTCATTTCCTCTTAACCCAATTCGATTGCACATGCAAGTGCTACTTTAGAAGTTCAGTCTCAATTCTCCGATAATTAAATTACTTACAACTTACGACAATTTATTCCAACGAACTTCAAGCTGTGCTTAACTACTACCACTCTTTAGCCATCTATTATGAATTACTAATGTTTGGACTTAATCAACTTCAACAGTTTGGAAAAGTTTGGGCCAAGAAAGTTGGAATGGATCCGACATGCTAGAGTTACAAATTATCTAGAGAAAAAAACGTTATGGGAGGTGAAGTGAAAGTCTCTGCGGTTGACCTGCATTTGATTCCGACCTTTCCGATTCCTAAGGTATTTTTGGATCTTTCTTTCTGGCAAGCATATTTAATGAGGACTACAAAAAATCAATTAATTATTATTATTAATTAGAAATTAAAATTAAACCGGAAACTAAATTTTCAACTAAAATTGAATGTATTGCAACAATAAACGCTAAGAATGCCTGCGTAAAGAATGTGCTCTATAAAACATTTATTTGCGAAATGTAATTTTACAGATTTCACTCGAGAAAGAATTTGATATTTTACAAGAAGTTGGGGAAGGTTGGTTTGCCAAGATATTTCTAGTGGAGCACCGCAGAACTCGAAGTGAGTTAATTTTGAAGGCCATTCACAAGGATTCTTCGACTGTAAAGGAATTGATTCAAGAGTTTCACTACAGTTACAACCTTGGAGTACTGAATAATGGAAAAGTTATTGTCAAGACATTTGATATATTATTTGAGTCAGACGACTGCTTCTTTTTTGCCCAAGAATATGCACCATTCGGTGATTTGACTTCCAATGTATCAGAAATAGGAATTGGGGAAATCTACACGAAGAAAGTTGCAAAACAAATTTCCGCCGCCCTTGACTTTCTCCACGATCATGGAATTGTCCATCGAGATGTGAAACTTGACAATGTCCTTATTTTCAAAAGTGATTTTTCCAAAGTCAAACTGTCAGACTTTGGCGAGTGTAGACGAAGAGGGTCATCTGTTCTACGATTTAATGAATGGGTTCCGTATTGTCCCCCTGAAATTGTTGACACTTTGCAAGATACCTCATATGCGGTCGAATTTCATCAAGACACATGGCAATTTGGAGTACTCCTTTTCCTCTGTCTCACAGGTAGTTTTCTTGAGTCAAATTTTAGAATTTTGTAGCAAAGCCTAGAAAACATTGCAAAGATTGGAATTAGTAGAGTAAATACAATATTTAGGTCTCAATTTTTATCATAGGATGTATTCCATGGCAAAAGGCAGACAGGCGATCGGATCCCAGGTACCAGTCATTTGAACTTTGGAATCGGAGCCGGGTAATGAGGACACCGAAATCATTCAAAATATTGTCCAGCAAAGCTCGGCGACTATTTCGAAAGCTATTCGACCCAAACCCATTGAAGAGAATAAGCCAAGGATTGAATGATGAGATTCTAAAGTATTTGGAAGACAAATGGCTCACAAAAGTTCCAGACAAACCGACTGATGAAGAAGAGTTATCAACTAACATGTCAATGCTCAGTTTTCATTCCTCACTCACTGACAAAAACAAATTACTGGGTACGCTGACCAGATTTGGAGTGGAAACAACAGTGGATCGCAATTTGAAAAAGGATCGGATCAAGGAATGGGTAGCCACAAGTACAATCGAAGAGGAAGAAGATGAAGAAAGTTTGGACAGTGCTTCGGAGAAAAATTCAGGATGCCTCAGTTCTGGTGCCTCTGGGTCAACAGAATAAATCTGAGGATCCCCAACAAAATATCAGATTTGTAATTTTTCCCCAAACCGTCTTTGTGGTGTCTGACCAAATATTTTAGGTTCGCAACTACGTGAAGGTCGCATAGTTTCAAGTGTCACCTTCGCAGATTGTGCAGTAACTTTTTATCTGTTGTTTGTGTGGACTGATCCGGCATACGTGCTACAAAAATAACTTTTGTAATTATTGAAAGGAATTATGTAGTGTATTTCTTGTCTGGTTTACATTACCAAAACATATGCCAGGCTTTATGGCTGCGTTAAAAAGTAATTTTGAGTAATAAATTGTTTTCTTCATGGTTTCTAAATATACTGAACTAACAAGATTTCCTATTTTCATGGAATAACTGCTACGACAGACTCGGGCTTAGACATACCTTCCAATGTTCCAATGTTCCAAATATATCACTCCAGTTTTGTATTTGCAGCTTCAGACTCTTGAACTCCAGTCCTGTTGTGTACATATGCATTTCCAATCCAATAATTAATTTGCGCTAGGCCAAATCCAATGCTCCTGCATAGTTCGAGATGCCATGTTGAGCACCACTTTGACCAAAAAATCTACGCCTTTGCCGTTCGTATATAAGCCAAATGATTTGGGTCGATTATTCAGTTTTTCGCAGCACGTTTGACCGAGGCAATTTATCAGAATCACTTCATTCATTTCATGCTTATTAAATATCGTCGAAAAGTACTATCAATCTTTTTATCCAAACAGAACTGTCAATATCTTCCTGCAAAGACCTTTTCCTCAAATTTTGCACTGCCGGAGGCCCATTAATAATGAAGAAAACAAAGAGACACACAAAAGCAAATCCAGCTGAAACCAGAAATATTGCCCACGAAAGAATTTTGTATTCTACGTAAAACTGATCAAAATTGTCAACAATATTCATATTTAAAAATACTTCTCGGTGAAGCCGAACTAAAAATTGGTACACGACGGTTCAATTCTAATTTACAACAGTGACTAGCAGGGTCCTATGTAGCTCCTCATTTATCACGCTAAGAATTCATTCATTCACGACAATCAGACCGGGTCAATATTTGCATTCCGAAACGTCTTCCAATTTAGACTAATTGCAAACTTATGCAAAAGTGGGTAGCTAAATTGGTCTTGAAATGCATAAAAATATTGCGGGTGTACCAATTGCTTTGGCATTTCTTTGCTCGAATACTACTTGCTCATGTCAAAATTTTGTTATGTACATAGTAATGAGGGCAGCTCATTTATGTACCTCGCACGGTGCCAGGGCATATGGTTTTGAGTTTACTGACATGAAAACGCTCAATACTTAAATTGTGAGTTGAATTCGCGAATTATTGGTCGCTGAATTTCTGAACAGGTGGACCTCTTGTCGCCGTGAAAAGTGAAATTGAGTGCTCTTTGAGTGATTTATTTTGCAGTTGTTCCCCCGAGAATTCTAGTCAACTACATTCTTAATTAGTGCGGTCGCTAAAATAAAACAAGTATTGCGACGACAGTAGTGATTTTATACAAGAATACTATTCGAACTTTTCGAACTACCCTGCCTGTTCCTGAATTGCTTGATTCGAGAGTTGATTTTGGGTGGTTTTGGAGCTACAAAATTCATGAGAGTAACTTTCTTCGCAAGTTTTTTTCAAAAACTTTTGTTGTGGAAGCTATAAGGTACCAGGACGTATTGTTATTTTGGCCCACCATGTTTTTATCTAGAATTCCGTGATTAAAAATGAAGTTTCGCGTTTTATGTACGACCAAGAAAGCAAAGAAAGCTATTCGAGCTCAAATTCTGGTCGTAGCCACAACTGCCTTCAACCTGCATCATTTTGCCAAGATGTCACCTCAAATTCTAAAAGCCCTTGGACTCATTGGATTGATGATCAATAATTACATTTCGACACAAAATGTAAATCATAGGATCTCATTTTTCAATAAGTCAATTACACTTCCAAATTTATTGCCGATTCATGCTACGGTAGTGGCGAGTTCCAACGAATGCATTAATTTCATTCTTAGTACTTCATTTGCAAAGTCAATGCTACCAGTGACAATTTTGAAAATTACACAACCAGTAAATCAGAGTATAGTGACACTTGTTCCTTTTCAAAGACGAAATAAACAAATCGCAACGCATTCTTATCGTCAATTGAAAAGTCCGATCTTCGTCTTTGGATTCAACAATGAAGACAGCTTATCAAATTTCATTCCTTATATTCGAAATTCAGTTTTTTGGAATTCACGAGCCTACACATTTCTTATTGATTGCTCTAACACAGCCGAGATTTCTAAAGCAAGTGCAAAAATTGCTTTGGAAGAAGCATATAATAATTATGAAATGTACAATGTGGCTTTTTTGAAAGCAAAAAGTGCCGTAATCTACAATCCATTTTCGTCTAGCCTCGAAAACAAATTCAATGCTGTATTGCATTCAAAGTCTGAATTAAAATGGAGTTTACTGTTCCCTAAAAAGTTTCAAAACTTGAATGGACATCAGTTAAAAGTGTGCACATTTTCACACCCACCAATGGTGGTCGAAAGTACAAATGGGCATTGGGGTGGAGTGGAAATTGAAATACTCCGTGCAATTGCATCTGAAATGAATTTTACGCATAAAATTATGAAACCTGCAAATGGAACTCGTTGGGGATTCAAAGTCTCGCCAACAAGTTGGAATGGTCTTTACGGCAACGTTATGCACAACAGAGTTGACCTCGGATTTGCAAATTTATTTATTTATGCAGAGCTCGTTGACAAGTTTGATTGGACAAATTTATATGATGAAGACTTTGCTTGCTGGGCTGTTCCAAATCCAATCGGATTGGATCAAGATTGGCTTGGAATTGTCAAAGTTTTCTCTCGCCCAGTTTGGATTCTCACAGGAAGTGAACTTTTTGTGTTTTTGATATGTTCTGAAGCAATCCAAAGAAGAGGAAATGTTTTTCGGAGAAATCCTGGGAATTGGCTGCTAGTTCTCGGATCATTTCTTGGAGTTTCACTTCATAGATTGCCTCGAAGGATGGTAATTCGAACAATCTGGGGTTTGTGGATGCTATTTGGACTAATCTTATCGTCAACTTATAGGGGTATTGAATTAGCATTATAATGTAGAATTTCCTGCTAATAAGTTATTTTAAATTAATTATTCCAATTTTCTGCCGTAGGCGGTCTGATCTCGAAACTTGCTCTGCCAACACAAAGACGCCCAATTGACACAGCCGATGAACTTTACAAGTCCAAATTTCCTATGCTTGGCTACGTTGGGTTCAAGTGGATGCTAGAAGTTCCACTATCCCCACTTTTGCAGAGATTTGAAGAATTCGAAAATATTCAAGTTGGGTTGGAACGAGTCGCAAAGTCAAAACACACTGCGCTATTGGAAAGTAGAAAGTGGATTTTGTACATGAGGGAGAAATTGTATTCAGACGACTATGGAAATCGTCTAATTCATGTAGCCAAAGCTTGCCCGGGACAGTTTAATATCGGCTTTATATTTCCAATAGATTCCAAATATTTTTTCACGTTTAATCGGATGATGTCATATGTACTGGAGTCTGGGTTATCACATAAATGGTACGATGATGTTTTGCATGAGGCTAGGAAGGATAACTCAACTGATAATAGTTCTGTAAATTTCATTGACGAAGATGACAGCATTTCATCTGCTGATGAAAATATTATTTTGTCCATGACACATTTGAGGAGTGCTTTTATGATCTTAACATTTGGTCTCATTCTCTCAGCATCAGTTTTCTTGTTCGAATTGTATCGTGATTGGCGTAAGAACAAACTTGCATTTGCTCATCATTACTTGACGTGAAACTCGTTAAACGTGCAAACATTTTTATTGTTGATAGCTAAAATTTAATTGCGTACAATTATTTATACAAGTAAATACAAGTTTAGACGTACGGATTTAACCAGTTGGATGTTGAACACCTCCTCCTCGCTCAGGAAGACAAAGTTTGAGTGCTTCTTGGGCCAGATGAAATGTTTTGAAGGGTTTATTGGCTTTGGACAAGGCATTGATCAGTGGGAAACAGTGGTCTAAATAAATCCTAAGTAATTCAATGGCTGGAGGACCTTTGCCAGTGTCCATTATTTGTAGTGCTTTTTCGTAATATGTTTCACCGAGCACCTCTAATTGCTTTAACGCTGCTTTCTCATGTTTGTTTGATGGTATCATTTCCAACGGCATTCCTTCCAGCGGAGGCAAATCTTCTGTGCAAGCAAGGCAAGAGCACTGAAACCAATACCTCCCTTGAAGTTTGTGTAGCCTTTCCGATTTTTGCACTTTTGTAAATATTGGGCCATAATTGTCCAAGATTGGAAGGCCTGGAGGAATTCTTTCCAAGGAATCAATGAGTAAAGTAGTTCCTCGGAAATATCTGCAAGAAACGGGATGCAACAAAATTAGTACACGTATTTTCATTGTGTGAGCTATGAGATTGATGACCCTAATAAATTGAATCCAAATCAAAATCCAAATTCCAGTTGTTTCTGAAGGAGAATTAGTCTCAACGAATTACCGTACCTGGTAACATTTGGAACGCACGAGTGATTCAGAAAAGAAGCAGTAGAATAAAGCCCAATTCCTAGATTTATTGAAGACACCTTCCGGAAATTGTCTAGACTTGGTCTCACAAACTCATGAATTTCGTAGGCATTGAACTGAACGATTTGTAAGTTTCTAAGTATGAGTGAGCCGATTTGCAATTCTTCTAAAGTTGGGTCAGGATTTTTGAATAAGTTAATTTCATAGTAACCAACAACGCGAAGACACTTCATCAAAAAGATGGCCATGATTGTTCTTTCGAGGAAGTCTTGAGGTTTACGCTCGGATTCTAAGGCAGCCAAATTGTAGATGGTTTGGTAGTCTACAGAATCATCTTTCTTGCTTCCGGTTTCGTGGATCGATTCGGGATTTGAATGTAAAGATGAAAATTTCTAAAATCAATATAATTTACTTTGCCAAGTGACTTTAAAAATACAAAAAAAAATCAATAATTACTTGACACACCTCAAGGAATGCAGCCGCAGAGCTTTGAGTAATAATCCGAAGAGCTAAATGACACACGATACTCATCCCTGATCCAATCAGCAAAGCCATTATTCGACATTCGTATCTGTGATAAACTTCAGCCTTTTGTTTGCAGTATTTTGAGCAAAATGCAACGTTTGCACATAAATCGCAAGCTATCGGAGCTCTCAGTCTCACTAAACAGTGGAGACACCATGATCCCATTCGATTCGGCAACAAACAACAAGCAAAAGGTTTTTCTTCCAAAATTCGCTCACAACTGAAAACTTCTTCTTTCGCACAAGCAAATCTTCCTTGTTCCGGTATATATTGGACTCCAATTTTGGCTGAAAAGCCAGGAAAAGTAGAACTTTCGGCTTTCATTGTATGCTTGTTGAGAAGTGAAGGCTGAGACGACGAGTCGGGCACTTCTTTGTATTCATCAATTCTTTTTGATACTTTTTCAATTCGTTTACTCAGCTTTTGATCAGATGCCGAGAATTTGGTGATTAATTCATTGCAAAGATTGATGCAAATCTTGGCCTTGCCAGGATTACCCAAATTCAAGTGGCAAATGGCCAATCTCTCGTATAAAAGATGCCTGCAAATTGTTTTTATAAATACGAAGTGATTTGCTTGCTTTGGAATTCAATAGGACAAAATAGTTGTTTCGAGTAATAACCAACCTGTTATTTTCTGGATAACTGTGAAGCATAGCCATTTGAACGTCATTGATTGCGAATTGCCACTCTGTCATGTTCTTGAGTAGGGCAGATCGATTTGCATAAGTAAGGGCAAGGTCAGGCCCAATCGGTGCCCTGATGATACTCTGGCTATACAGTAATAAAGCCTTCTGATAGTCATGCCTTTCAAATGCGGCATTTCCTTCCAACCTTTTTTCAACTGAACCTTCCAAATCTTTTGCTTTATAAATTAATTCCGCACCAATTAAGTTCCAGCAGTTTTTTGCACAAAACACTACTCTTTCAAAATCAGTTCGGCACAATGAAAACTGTTCAATATTCACAAACGGCAAAACTTTTTCTAATAGCTCGTTGAAAAAACCTAGAGATTTATTTTGTAATGTAAGTCTGCTGCATAAGTAAGTGAAGTAGTCGGGGTCCTCCATTTTCAACTGCAAACATGCAACTTACTGGATTCTGAGAAGTGCAATTCCCGGTCTCATTTCTTGACTCGGATTCGGATTGAAACAAAACGATTCTGAGCAGCATGCGATATTTTTAGAACAATTTTAGCTCCTACTGTGTACAAGGTACTTTCGCGGATGGCTAAAAGAGTTCATAGAATTTATCTCAAGTGAAGCAACTTGGGTAGAAATGTGAACCACACTAGTTCAGAGCCAAGGCAGCTTGTTTTACGAAAACCAACATGATGTGACCAAAATAAAACGCTGAAATCGCTTTCCAAATGCTTTTCATTTTTAATTTAACAACAGATTAACAAGTTACAAATTTGTTTAATAATTTCCTGCCCGATTGCAAATACAAATCAAATGACTACACAATTTTCATTTGCTAACATTGCTTTAACAAAAACAACTTCAAAAGCATTTGGCACAATAAAAGAAGCACGCTTTCTTTTGAATTCTCTTAACAATTAGCACCAACAGAGTTACAACAACAGTGCCCACAACCAGTCAGCCTTCTAAAATTCAAATTCAACAATAACTTAACTATCAAATTAAAGTATCTTCGTCGTCTTCGGTGCCTTTCTCTTTCCTTTTTCGACTCCCAGATCTTGAACTCGACTTCTCTTTATCATTGTCATCCGGCGGTGCAACTTCGAGTCGCTCTAACATTTGCAAGCTGTAGCGCTCAACAGAACCTGAAAATAATTTATAGAAATCAAAGTATTACGGAAGACAAAGTGTATTCATCAATTCATGAATTTTGTTATCAATTTAGCATACTGGCAATTTTTTGTTTATCAAAATGGGCAAGACCTACCGAAACTCTCCCTGTAGCCACAAGTGCTTGAAGTTCTAGAAAATGAATTTTGACTTTCAGCGTCCGCGCCATTTTGTGGTGAAATTGATTTCTTCCGTTTGGGTCGAATTCGAAGCGAAGCCTTTTGAACAGGTTCAGCCTCCTCAACCAATTCCTTGTCTTTCATATCCTCCTCCTTGGACGTCGGTGACAAGGGAGACTCAGGACTCAAACTTTTTTCTTCCTCAACATCGACGCTTGAGAACTGCAATTAATTCGTAAATATATATTTTTATATTTACTGCCAGAGCAAGGCAATGTCAAAGCTTTCGCCGAAATAAGATTGCAATTGCAAACTCCGACTAAATCCAAATCCCTCTTTGAAAGCTCCGACATACTTAAAAATATTTTCAAAACCAAAAATACAGAAACCACCTCTAGATTTCCTTTCCGGCTCTTTCTGAATCGAAAAGTCTTTCGACTCTGAAACTTCTGTCGTTGCAAGCGATGTTGTTTTGCAATGTCTTCTTCTTGGGTTGAAGGGCCTTCTACGGGAATCCCTTCAAGTAAAGCTCCAATCCCTTCGTCGTTTCGCTCTAGAATTGAGAGAACCGTGTTAATCATACTCCACTTTTATAGGCACACATAATCAGATAATAAGAAAGTATGTCAGTCAGTTGTTTCGATATTAATCTTGGTTAAATAAAATGATCGTTAGCAATAGGTTAGCTTCTAAATTAAGAGCTTAAATTTTGGTACGTCGGTGTTTTACCGTGTTGTACCAAGCATAAAAGAAAGCAGATTCTGGAAGGATTGAAGGAAAATTGAAATTTGATGAAACAAATTGAGTTAATAAAATTCGTTGTGTTTTGCAATTCAAAGCAGTACTAGGACAGGACGAATGTTAGTTACTGTAGACTGTAGCCAATGTAAAAATGAGTGATGTGTTGAGTGGTGGTATTACTACAAAATAAGACAACAATGGCAGAAGAGATTTATAAAAACCTTTAGCTTTGAGGACAGAGTTCTCAGGGATGGTAAACGGAGCATCGCCAGCAATGCTTACTCGTCGCATGAAGCGATCCACCATACGACCTTTGAGATCACAGATTGCAAGTGGATAACATTTAAAGCTTCATAATGCTTAATAAATACGCACAAGTTTAGAGTAATTAGTTTTGCAGCAGTTGTAGTATTATGATGGACAGAGAAGGTGCATGACATAGAAATTGCTCAAGCTTGTTTTGGAATACCATTTTAGCTAAACGAAGAAAGCTAACCTTGCCCAGTCGGTTTTACTCTGACACTTGACTCACGATTCAAGTGTTTATGAATATTTGCAGCAGAACTTTTACTCTCATCTGAACCACCGAAACGAGCTGCCAGCCCCGGAAACAATTCTGACAATGATGGCCGCGGCCGACGTCCCTCGTTTACTTCTGCAGTTAAATTCTTTTTACTCAGTAACGTCTCTTCTGCAAAAAAAACAGCCGCAATGTGGCACAACATCTTAGTTTGCAATTTCTAGAAGTTCTCTCCATACCTTGCCGAGTATCCAAGTCCTCCTTGAGCAGTTTCATTTGATGCGCAATTTCTACTAGCAGAGTACCTTTGCATTTTCCCAAAGTTACCCCCCGAACTTTCTCACGAATGACGAATTGGAAATGCCTCTCTTGGTCATTCGTCGGAGATTTTGACATCTGGAACAGCAAACTTGTACATTGATTTTGTACTTGGGGTACACTAAAGCACAATCTGATTTGTGCACATACCTTTTGAGAAATGAACGGACGAAACATTGGATAAATAGAAGTACGAACAGTGACAACAAATTCTAAGAAATCCCATAGAGCAGCTCCACCATCAGTGCGATGACCCATTTCTTGAATTACCCGTACCGTCCTTGCCCATTCGGTGCTCAGCTCCGTGTCAAAACAAACGCAAAGGATTTTGAGCCCTGGAATTGTATTTGGATCATTTAGCATCATTCCGCGAAAATGGTACGAGAACACACAAATCAGCCAGGCAAATTACCCAAGAATGCAATTTGACAAGTCGACGCCTTAATTCGTTTGTCAGAAACACTTCCAGATCTTGTTGTGCTTCCACCCATGCCCATTATTGAAATGCTGTTCGCCTCTGTCGTATTTTTCACCCGGTGACTAGACGGGCCGAGGTTGCCAAGTATTATGTTAAGAATGAATACAATGTCAGATTTTCTCATTTTTGGAACATCTGCGTTCATTAAAAAAAATCCCGTCAATGCCAATTTTTTGAGGAATTGCACTGTTGTGACAGTTGCTTGTCACCTTTGCGCCCACTCCCGACCCTTAAGCACATTGGAAGGAGAAGATTTATGAGAAGCACGTCAGATTTGTCTTGTGAAGTCGGAGCATTTGGTTGCATTCCGCAAGCTTGTTCCAAGGAATAAGTTTCCTTCGGCATACAGACAGAATAATAAATTAATTTGTAATCCTTTTTATATAACACTTAAAACATTATTTTTATGCCATATTGTACCCCCAGAGCTCGAACTTGCAGAGCCAAGAGCCGAACAACAGTTGAGCAGAAGTGGGTTGGAGGTATTTTTCCCATCAGCGCAGCACCAGCTGAACTTAACCCACATTCACTCATCGATCCTTCTCCAATCAGTAAACACTGTCCAATTTAAAAAATTGGAATTTGTTAGTTATTTCAATGCTAATCTCGGAATGCCCACCACTACATGCTTGGCAGAAGAATTAGCGAATTTTACTGTACTTGGCATGTGGAAATCAGTGATTTCAAGTAAGTCATATGCACAATGTAAGGGTGCCTCCAAAGAGATTGGTAAATTCCTTTCAATAACCCTGCTGCAGCTTCCCAGTCGGCGTGTCTCTGTAAGATGTCCCAATGAGGAGAATTAAATTCCACTTTTGTAGAGAATTTTGCTTTCACTAATTTACCCGAATGGATGGTTTCTTGCAAATTTTAATAAAAGTTTTATCCAATCTTCTCAAAAATGCGGTTAGTGCTGGACGGGCGCTCTCGTGAGACCATTCACCGTAAGGGAAAACTTCAGTCATATACTTTTGCAACCCACGACATCCCATAGTTGCTGGATCGTACGGGCTAACTTTTAGCAAACTCATTGCAACTTCTGACAGCCTCTAATAAAATAATAATTGAATTTAGTACGTTTGTTCTTTCAGAGAAAATTCAGAATTAAATCGTTATTACAGTGTGACTCTTCATGTCAAGTAACTCCACGGGTTTAGCTTCAGCACCACCCTTCTTTGCAAGCTCCACTAGGCGGACGGAAGATTTGGAATAGAAATCAGAAACCAAGCAAAGTAATGTATCACGGGGTCGCCGAAATTCGTCACGGATAACCTAACCAATTAACATTTTAACATTCAGATTTTAGCTCAAAATTGTTTGAAATGG
>JAQGCM010001698.1:0-14010 GCA_034699705.1 Hymenaphorura dentifera | reverse complement strand
GTACCAAAAGATGGAGAATCGCATGCTTGAGGATTACATGTAATTACAACCTTATAGGATAATGTTTAGGCTTAGGACTTCACGAAAAGGCCCTCTGTGCTCAATTTTGAGCACACGCGGTAGTCGCAGGGATAAATAGCATCCCTGTCCTGTACAAAACATTTCAGAATCGATCTAACAATATTAATAGTCCCACAATGTAATGTATTGTGTAGCTTATTGACATACCTCTGTCTTTATCCGTGTAAATGTTGAAGATTTCATTTAGTAATTTCTCATTCAAGGTTTGAAGATGTGTATCGATAGGATTAGCAGATACTTTTGTCATTTGCTTGTTTTGTGTGCCAGCACCAGCCCCACGTTGACGAACTCCAGTTGGATCTGCCATTTCAATTGCACAGAGACGAAGGCTTCTCAGTCAACCACCTGCCTGCAATCCAAAAATAAAAAAATTAGAACCACGATTGAGAACCAATCTATGAAAATTATTAAAAGTCAGATTGCGTTGTGCATCCAGCTAGCAAGCAAATAAATTTGGTCTGCATTTCTGCAATCTGTCTGGAATCTGGAGTATGACAATGACAACGACAATGATGAAATAATCAAATCAAATTCTAACTTTTTGGAGCACAAATCGGCTAAAATGACACAGTTCTGGGACGCTTCTCAAGGCAAAGACAGACGAAAGTCCAAAATTCAGAAGAGAATTAAAATCACAATCAATCAGACCGACAGAGATTGAATAAAATTGAATTGAGACGAGAAGGGTGAGATTCAAATTCAAACGTCCGGTTTCAACTTCCACTTCCACCAACCACACGTACATAAGCACAGCACACAACTTTAGCTCCAATTCTTCAATTCTCAAATCTCTGCAATGTTATTTTTTTCATAATACGGCTGGCGGGCAGGCAGACGGAAAAGGCAAAAGTTGACAGTTGCAGTTGGAGCAAAAAAGAAATTCAATGCAAAAATGCAATGAGATAGCAAAATGTAACTTTTGAAATAATTTATCTCGATGATCCGTCTGGTTCTGGTTCTGGAGAAGTCTGGTGGACTGGAGTCTGCTGGAGCTGGATAAAAAAATGTTGGAATTTTTGGTCTGCGTCTGGTCGTGGTCGTGGACAGGCACGAAATTATTTGCTAGTAAAAAAATTGAATCATATAATGCGCAAGCTAAATGTAAATGATAAAATCAAAATAGACTCTGCTGGTCGATTGTAATTAAAAATTTATATTATTTATTGGTAATGGTACTAATACTAATTTGAATAATTATCATTGTGTTGGGCTGACAAATTTTAACAAAATTTTTGGTTTGTATATTTGGACATGTTTCCATAACGCGAGTTGTTGAGAACCGAGTCAAACTTTGTTGATTTTGTTCTGTTGTGAAATTGGAATACCCTGTGTACTGCGGGGCGTCAAAATCTATTTTCGATAAATAATAGTTTACTAGCTCAGTCGAAAATCAAAAGTCTTCTGCGTAAACTTCGATTATAGTAAAAATAAAAGTCGTGGACAATTTACTGTCCAATATTTAAGTAAATAGCTTTTCGCATCTTCGGAAGATCAGCCGAGCCTGAGAGGCTGAGACTGATTGATTTATTCTTGAGTAAAATTTGGATTAATTTGAGAGTGAGTCACACACAGCAGTCATGGTTGGACATGAAAAAGTGCATCCAAAAATGGATCCAGGAAATATGGCCGAACGCCAACCATCAACATCGGCTCCAACAATTCAAGTTACAGATTACTCTGGACCTCATCGTCCATCTTCAGCTCCGTCTCCAATTCCTGGAGTATTTTCGTCAGGGGCTCGCTCTCAGTTGTCAACTGGCAGACCCGTTTCCTCTGGACGACCTTCTTCAACCTCAGGTCGAGCTCCAGCTCCAGTCCCTGGACCATCTTCACGAGCTCAGAAAGCATCCACAAGAGTTATGAGATCTCCAGCAAGCTATCGCTGGCCACCACTTGATCCAGGAGGAATGAATGGAGTAGTCCCAGCTAAATTTGCTGCCATTGTTCACGAGCCTTCGGAAGATTTCCCATTTTTGGGATCAACAGTTGGGATCGGTGGATCATATTCTGTAATGCCGCGATCTACTTCAGCAGTCAAGGGCTCTGCTTCACGCCCTCGAGACTATGGCAAAGGAAAAAATCGGTTGAAACCTCCAGAGCCACACATTCGTGCCAAAGGTTATCTTTTGAACTTAAAAATGTACATTGACGGCTCCAAATGGACTTGGCTGAAGAACAAGACTGGAGCCCAGGTTTTGTCTTCTCATTTGCTCATTGTTTTTGTCTGCTTCTTGTATTTTGAGTAAGACTAGAAATATGCAAATATTTTTATTAGAAACATTCGCATTAACTTATGCGGAGATGCTAATTGGATTTGCAGGTGTCGGAGCTTCATTCTTGCTGGGAGCATCGGATTGATTATTCCAGTTACCGTATTTTTGTTTGGAATTGTGGCTTGGATTCTCATGTGCATCATTTTGTTCAAAGAACCGGGGGCAATGCCGATTTTAGAACATGATCTCCAAGAGCTAGAAGTCCGCTATTGTGCGTCACGAATTTCGCCATTTTTTTGCATTGTCAGATTGTCACTAACAAAATTGTTCTAAATTCTTCCTAAATAATCAGTCTACATTTCTCTCTTTTTTAATTGATGGATTTATAGATAATTTCGCTGCGAAGGAAATCGAAGACGGGGAAGATACCGTTTTGAAAAATCTAAACTATGGTGGGAAGCCAACTTATGGGGATTTTTGTTTCACTTGTCGTCATTTCAAAGATTTGCGCACCGTACATTGCACCGTCTGCGGTCATTGCATTGGTTTGATTTAATTCGTCATCGTTTTTCACAAAAATATTTAATTTGATTAGGTCGTCTATGCTAATTGAACTCCACAAATTAATTTTTACAATTTTTAGGAAGATTCGATCATCACTGTCGCATTCTTGGAGGTTGCATTGGAATCCGAAATTTCATTTACTACTACTACTACCAAATCTGCATGGCTGTCTTTTACTCAATTACATTCACTTTCTCTTGCTACCATCTTATAGTGTCCATAATGGAGCATGGTTACTGTAAGTATTGATTTTTAAATTTCAATCAATTTTATGCACTATTGATTAAATTAATTTGTTCGTTACACTCACTCTGCAGCCGGAGTTCGGCATGTGTCTTCAATTTGGATCCTCATCGTGACTTATGTATTGATAATTTTGTACGGCCATTGGCAAATTCTCTTCAACCCGATCGTCTATGCTTATTTAATTATGAAAGGAAGAACTGCATACGAATGCTGGTATGTGTACCGAATGAAGGTGAGTTTTAATTCGAAGTTAGAATCTTTGTTAAATTTTTTATTTGGGAAAAGCTTGGAATTCCAATTTTAAAGTTCAAAATACTTGGATGTTATAGTATGGATTACAGCGTATAGCTGTGGATGAGGAGCGGAGCAGACTTATTGGAAAATATGGCCACCGACACAGTACTTGGAATAATATTGTGGAATCGATTTTTACTTGCCCCCCTGAGAGTGTTCTCCATGGTTGGTTTCCAAATTCTTTAACAAAATAAATATAAAAATTTCTGCATTTGCAAATATTCACATTTGTTTAGCTAAACCAGAGGTATTCGACTATGAGAGTGGCGATACTGAGAGTCGCAGCAGCAGGGTATCGACTTCCAGCAGCAGTTTATCTTTCCTCTACAAAACACAAAATGCGACTCCAGTCCTACGCCCCCCGCCAACTCGATGCGAGCAATGCTTACGTACGTTAATATTTTCATCAAATATGAAACTGATATTGCAAATTTGGAGAAAAATTGACAACAAAATTTCACTGGAATTCCATAATAGGCACTGTCCGTGACTGCTTCTCATGTTGCAAGAGAAACAATATTGCAGTTGTGCCAGCTGACCAAAGTGATCGTTTGGAAATTGATAATATTAGTGATCAGTTGTCCGAGATTTCGGAGTTTGAGATCCTCAAGGCTAGCCAAATGCGCAAAATGCAAATGTGAAAACAATACAAATTTTAAACACATTGTCTTTGCGAAACTTATAAAATAAATGAAGTAACAAGTACTTTTGTCAACTTTTTAATTTATTTTGAGAAATTCCAGTCCACTTTGCTTAGAAAGTCATGCTACATATACATATGTAAGCTTGTGTATAAATCAGTACTTGTCAAAACTTTTTCCAGTAATAAAATGACTATTAATTCACAACGACTCAGTGCTTTCATCATAGCACTGCTACGCTAAACCAGTTAAACCGTAAAAATTATGTAGATTTTCAACTAGAAAAATGACTATTGAAGAAGTTAGCCAAGTTTTGAACTTTTTCAAAACCTATTTGATGATAGTGAAAGCGACCTATGCTCCATTGACTTATAATTTCGAAAAATATCTAGCCAAGAATTTTTATTTAGATAGCTAAAATTTGCATCCATGTTGCATTTGAACTTGAAATGCTTAATTGTACAGTATTGTTTCAGAATTCCTATTAGTTAATGCAATTGATTATTTTGGTTGCTCATTGCATAGGTAACGCCAAGGCACCGTCTTTACGTAAACTTGACGAATTTCAGAAAGAAATTTTCAACTGAACAATGCAATACCTTTGTGGTATTGATTGGGAAATTGTTTTATTCCGAATTGGTACATGGGAATCCCAAGTTAGGATGCGACAGATTTCGAAATACGTAAAACGTTTTTCATGGTTCAACCAATCAGAATCATTTCTGTTTCGTAGCGATTTGCTGATTCGTTGTTGAACTAACTATTTGTTCTTTTCATCCAATCAACCGAATGATTCAGCCAATCAGCAATCGTTACTTGAGTTGCTGCAAGACCAGATTTTTCTTTGTTGTGCCAGAAACGTTTGCAATATTCTAAACGCTTCCATTCCGTCGCGTCCTAATTTTGCTCCCAGAATCCGCCTCATTTTATTTTAGGATTTCAGACGAACAACATCGTCCTTTATTTTACTCCCGAATTATATCCACCTTCAGTTTTCGAGTTATTTGTTCATTGCTTTCACGCAAACTGGTAATGGATGCTTATTTATAAATTACCAACTTCAAATGCACAAAATCCCAAAAAAATTCTTCGTATTTTTATTTGAATTTTGTCTAAGATTTGGGTATGGCTCCGAGACGGAAGGCGTTGATGATGAGGGCTTCTAATGATGAAAACTCTGAACTGCGCAGACGGCCTCAACCTGAATTTGCACAAACTCAGTTACTTGATATGCCAGACTTGGTATGACATACTTAGCCATTATGAATTTTTTAATTAATCTATTTATCGGACCCGATCTGATACTTCAAATTCTGTTGGGCAAAATTTCGGATAGGTGCTGGACATCATCGTCAGACAACTTCCGCTAGAAGACAAGAAAGCTCTTCGCGTCACTTGTTGGAGAATGGCTGACTTTGTGACTCATTACGTGAAACTTGTCCCAACATTGAATGATAGCGCGGCCCAGCAAGTACTGAATTCCTGCTACTGGTTCAACACCTTGAACATCACAGATCTTCGACAACCTCACGCAATTCCCGCCAGAGGAATTGATTTTGGCGATCGAATTTCATCACTAACAATAAACAACGATGCTGACAACGGCCAATCGATCTTCTCACTGAACTTTTTCCGGATCCTTCGGAGCTGCTCAAATATCACAAACCTTACCTTAAGTGGAAAAGCTTTCGGCTCCATGCACGTCGCGAGGTCAAATTTCGTTTCGACAATTCGCCTTGACAATCTTCAAAAGTTGGAGGTTTGTCATACAGTTGATTGAATTTGCTGATTGTTTGACTTTGAAAATCCTGAAACTGAAATCACTTTTCGAAATTATGGTTTTTTTAGATAATCTTCGAAGGGTCCTACCCTAGAGGAGTGTTTCTGGAGGCTCTTTCTCTTGCAACGTTTCCAAGGCTTCACAGTCTGAAAATTGCAGTTAAAATTCCGCAACTGAAGTTGTTCTGTAGAGAATACAATTGGATCACTCGATTCATTGCCAAGCACCATGAGAGTCTGAAAATTCTTGTTGTAGATGATGAAGGTACGCCAAGCCAAGCCGTCATATTTATACCGAAAACTGTATACTTGAACTGAGCACTATTCCAAAATGTTTCAGGTCAACTTCCTCGCTTTTGGAGTGATGTCACCAGAGATATTTTTTGGGAATCCAACCTCAGCACTTTCGTCCTACTTCCGAGAGTCCAACTGGAGAGCTTTGAGTTTTGCAACTTCCCTGTATTCCCTAGAGGTCTTCTACCATCCAATTGGTTGGGTTTAAGCTACCTGTTGAAGGAACAAAGATCTTTGAAACGTTTTTTGATTCACTACCCCACTGGAAACCTCGTCGATTCAATCAACACTCTTCTAAGACAATCTGCACCAACTTTGGACTCTGCCATGTTTATCCAGGATCGAAACGCAACTCAACTATTCAATTGTACCATTCTGGAACCCTGCAATCATCTCACTACGTTGAATATCTCGTCGTTTGTTCGATTGACCAACGTAAGCCAACTCCCCCAAAGGATCACTACAATGCACTGGAATGCCCCGATCAACACAGAAGACGTCGCAGAAATCCGGAACCGACTGGTCAATTTGAGAGCTCTTCATCTGGGACATAACACAATCTCCCCGACTGAAGAAACACTTTGGGACATCATCACTCTGCCAAGATTAACAGCACTGTACATTTGCACAACGAATGCTATCCTAGTCAACCGAGTACAAACAACTGTAGCAGCGCATTTTCAACTGATTACCGTAACTCCGCTCTCCCCGTCATCTTTCTACGTCAATACTCTTTTGATTGTTGAGGAATGACGGAAGCGTCCGGAACTATTTCGGATCGGACAACTGCCTAATCTTCAGCCTGAACAACATCAATTCTTAACCCTCAACAATTGTGATATTCTAATCAATTCGTCACTCTTGTAAACAATCATCCTCATAATTACCTTATTGTTAAGTTCAACATAAACAATCAAATTATGTTGAATAAATTATATTTAATCGACTCATCGTTTTTCTAATGTCGATTCATTTATCCATAACAATAGCCATAATAAAATGCTTGTGCGAATTTAGGTCATCTCTCCAGCAATTTTTGCAGACCAGGAAGCAACCCTTTCACTGGCAGATCTGCTTCAAATATTTGTCCGTACTATGAATGAAAAGCTTACAATATAAATACGAGAGATTGAACAAATCACAAGTTATTTCAGTTCAGTTTACTTTGGATTAATAAAGAAAACTTTGTCTCTCGTATAAAATGTAAAACGTACACAAATCAAACGCAACCGATTACAAATCTATATAAATTTTAATCAATTCTCTCAAAAAATTGCAAATGCAGCGACTAATCTTGCATGGTACAGTGCAAAACTATTCTACAGTGAAGTTTAGAAATAGTGTAACACCAAGGATGCTCCAACCCGCGCTGCATTAGCTGTATACTTTGGAAGTGTCGTAGTACAATTGCTTAGAATTTTATCGAGCATACAAAATGGACTTAATTATGTAGATGACAATTAAAATATCTGGAACTATAGATTAGCGAGATCTAATCATAAGCAATGGATAAATGGATTCCTAGGTGCTAAGATAGTAAGATTTGACTGAAAATCACAAGTATGTTTTACAAGTGAAGTTGGCAATTTTAATTTGGTGTGGAATTGAATTTTCTATATGAGCGTTAATCTTATTCCTTTCGGCTTCCCATTTTCGTCTCGCACAAAACCATGTTCCAAATGATGCTCTCCTTTCAAGTAAGCCAATACAAAGTACGTCAATAAACAGAAATATCTACCAAAGGCCACTTGGATCTGCCATTTCAATTGCACAGAGAAGACGAATTTTTCTAAGTCAACCACCTGTAATCTCAAAATAAAAAATTTCGAAAAATTAGAACCACGAGCGAGCTATGAAAAAGCTATGAATAGTCAAAAGTCAGATTCCGATGTGCTGTGTGCTGTGCATTCAGCTAGCAAATAAATTGGATCTGCAATCTGTCTGGAATCTGGAGCATATCAAAATTCTTGCTTTTTGGAGCACAAATACACTAAAATTCCACAGTTCTCAAGACAAAGACTGACGAAATAGTCCAGCATTCGGAATGAACTAGAATCACGAGCAATCAGACCGAGATTGAATAAAATTGAATTGAGATGAGGAGAGGATGAGAGCCGAGGCGAGTGTGGGATTCAAATTCAAACGCCCGATTATGATGTTCGATTAAAGTAATATTTTCATCAAATATGAAACTGGTATTGTAAATTTGGAGAAAAAATTGCCAACAAAATTTTACTGGAATTCCATATTTGATTCCACTGCCCGTGACTATTTCTCCTGCTGCAAGAGCAGCAGTTGTGCCAGCTGACCCAAGTGATCGTTTTGAAATGAAAATGTTGGTGATCAGTTGTCCGAGATTTCGGAGTTTGAGCGCCTCAAGGCTAGAAAAATCGTCCAGATGTGAAAACAATACAAATATTCTTTGCGAAACTAAAAAAAGAATTGAAGTAATAAGTACTTCTATCAACTTTTTAATTTATTTCCATTTTGCTTAGAAAGCATGGCTAATATTTGTAGAAATCCGTACAACTTATTAAAACTTTTCCCAGTAATAAAATGACAACGATTAATTCACAACGATTCAGTGCTATGCTAAACCAGCTTAACCGTAAATGAAGTAGAATTCGATTTTCGATTAAAAAAATTTATAATAAAGAAATTTGTCAAATTTTGAACTTTTTCTAAACCTATTTGATGCTAGCGAAAGCGACCTATGTCATTGCCATATAATTTCGATACAAAATATCTAGACAAGAATCTTTATTTGGATAGCTAAAAGCATGCATGTTGCAATTTGCATTTGATCATGAATTTCTTAATTGTACAGCATTGTTACAGAATTCCTATCAATTGACGCAAATGGTTGCTCCTTGGAGAATTCACTTTTTTGCTAGGTGATTGATCTTGAAGAGGTCTCGTACGTAACTAGGGTAGCTCACGGCTCTTTGACACGACTATGGTAGCTTTGTTATCTACTAGTTAGCGTATTCACGGTCAGTTCAATGGAAGTTTCAGCCAAAAGTATTCGTAACGCAAAAATTGTTGATTTTGAACTTGAGTTACGTTACAAGGTTTAAAATTATAATTTTTGAAGTATGCGCTTTGACAAACGACTAGAATTTTGTATTAGAGCTAATAGAAGTTCAAAGAAACGAACAACTGTTGACAAATTTGATTGAGAATATGTAATCTGTAAGGCACAAATTGTATTTTTTGCTAAAATTCGAATAGGTTTGATTTTATCTGAGCTGGGAAAGTTAAAACTAGTCATTTTGCTCAAAATATGCAATATTCTGAAACTGAGAATCACAGTTTTTAAAATTGTCCGATTTGGTTCATAAATATTCTTCTGAGACCTAGATTATCATAAATTTCTGTCAGCTGGTCCTCGCAAAAATAACTATTTAGATTTTTGCGAATGACAATTGTCCGAAAATCGGGCTACTCTTCAGTGTGGTATAAGTTGTTGATAGGAATGTTGAATCGAGTCCGTTTCTTAAAAAAATTTGCACGGTTCAGCCGCGACGAGTTAGACATTCATTTGAACAAATTTTGAAGCATTCCATTTATTCAAAAAATTGACAATCCGACAAAACTTTTGCAAAAAAATATGCCGAACAAAACAAGAGAGCAGGCTTAAGTGTGTTGAGATTATTTTTTTATTTCTAGAGAAAGGTGAGAAAATTTTGTTTTTTGCTGCAGCAGAAGTATGCTTAGCATAGCTAAGATACCTCAAATCGGCTTTACTAGTGGGAGAGTATTACATGTAAAACAAGTGCTCAAAACTCTTCAAGACTAGGCTCTAAATTAGCACAAAAATTTGCTCTTCCGAATTTTGCATATTTTGCAAAATAATTAGCAAAATCTGAACTGTGGTTAATTTTGTGATCAACTTTTGAACACATGTCATAGCATGCATTCGTTGGCCACTATTAGCAGCAAGCCAAGCCAGCCTGCACTTGAAGTGCTGCTGTTTGCCTTCCCATCCCAACTCCACTTTTGGCATGCAAATCATGCAATCCAAGCAAAGATAGATGCAAAATGGAACAAGTCTCCGATTTGAAAAGTGTGCTACGAATTTAATTATTGTAACAATTAATAAAGTTTACAATTTGCACACATTTATGAGGAATGTGGACGTGAAAATTTCATAAGATCTTGCATCCGGCAACGGTTGTCTTTTAATCAATTTTAGGCAAAGGACAGTTTAGCCTTTTGAGCATAGCCAACTTCCACTCAATAGTTTTCACTCTCTACAGCTAAGCTATTCAGCCAGGCATGGCAACAGACTACAAGGTTATTCTTGTTTTAAATTCCAAAGCCTTTTGCAATTAAAAATTGAGAAGGCAAGGCAAAACAGACAAATGTTGATTGAGTATTGAGTTCTTTGTATTATGTGTCTGTACAGAATTTTGCAGCATTCTTGTTTTTGTATTCGCAAAATAAAGCATATATTGAATTATTTTTGCTAGTAACGAAGGAAAGGAAAATTGGAAACTACAAATTCTGTAGAACTATTTCTTTGAAACCAGCGGCAGCTTTTACACTCAGTCACTTCCATTGTCAGCCACAAGAGTTTTTATGAATTTGAATGAATATGAATGCAGAATTTGGGCAATTGTATTAAAAGCTAAATCTTCGCAAATTGTTGAATAACTTTGTTTCTAATTTGGGCGCTAGGAAAACTATGACCACTCGTTTTGCTCAGAATTGAATGCAAAGTACTAGTTGTTGTACAAAACTGCATATATCTAAAATTTTAATTTTAGTGTGGTTGTCACGAAATGTCAAAGTCAACAGGATGTCTCGTATAGGTCTTTTTGTCTCTCCCATACCAAAACTTCTGCAGTGAATACGCTGTAAATAACGGAGGTTGTCAAAGCGCCGTGGGAAATTGGCGCCGTGGAAAATTCATTTTTGTCAGAACTTAAGGATGCCTTATAGCAACAATCAAAAAATTAGAAATTAAATGTTAAATCTCCATGCCTGCCCAGCAAAAAATGGCGTGGGCGTGGAAATTTAACATTTGCAAAAGTAGTCAAGCGTAATGTTGAATCTCCATAAGGCTTTCCTAGTCCGAAAAATTTGTTATTTCTTTGTTTATGGTAGTTACGAGACCTCAAAGATCAATCCTCTAGAAAAAAAGCGAATACTTCTTGGGTTGCTCATTCATTGCAAAGGTAACCCCATGCCCCATGGCACTGTCTGTACGGAAACTTGGCGAATTTCAGAAGTAAATTTCAATTGGATAATGCAATACGTTTGTGGTATTGATTGCGAAATCATTTTATTCACTCGAATTGGTACAAGGAAATTAACCCCAAGTTGGGAATGGGAATGCGACAGATTTCGTAATAAGTAAAAAGTCCTTTGTTCGATTTAACCAATCAGCGTCATTTCAGTTTCGTAACGATTTGCTGATTTGTTGTTGAACTATCTCTTTGTTCTTTTCATCCAATCCATTCAATGAATGGCTTCAGGACTCGCCCTTTGTTTGTTGTGTTAGAAACGTTTGAAATGCTCTAAACGTTTCTATTCGCTTCCATTCTGTCGAGTCCTAATTTTGCTCCCTGAATCCGACTCATTTTATTTTAGGATTTCAGACGAACAACATCGTCCTTTGTTTTGCTCCCGAATTATATCCACACCTTCAGTTTTGGAGTTGTTTGTTTATTGCCTTATCGCAAACTGGTAATGGATGCTTATTTAAAAATTGTCAACTTCAAATTTATGCACAAATTCCCCCAAAAAAAATTATTCGTATTTTATTTGAACTTTGTCTAAGATTTCGATATGGCTCCGCGATGGAAGGCGTTGATGATGAGGGCTTCTAATGATGAAGACTCTGAACTACCTGGGCCTGAACCTGAATTTCCAGAAACTCAGTTACTTGATATGCCAGACTTGGTATGACATACTTAGTCATTTTGAATTTTTTACTTAATCTATTCATCAGGCCCGACCTGATACTTCAAATTCTGTTGGCCAAAATTTCGGATAGGTGCTGGACGTCATCGTCAGACAACTTCCACTAGAAGACAAGAAAGCTCTTCGCGTCACTTGCTGGAGAATGGCTGACTTTGTGACTCCATACGTGAAACTTGTCCCAACATTGAATGATGGCACGGCCCAACAAGTACTGAATTCCAGCTACTGGTTCAACACTTTGAACATCACGGATCTTCAACTACCTCACGCAATTCCGGCCAGAGGAATTGATTTTGGCAATCGAATTTCGTCACTAACAATGAGCAGCAATGCGGACAACGGTCAATCCATCTCCTCACCGAACTTGATTAGGATCCTTCGAAGCTGTTCAAATATCACAAACCTTACCTTAGGTGGAAACGTTATCGGCTCCATGAACGTGGCGAGATCAAATTTTCTTTCAACAATTCGCTTGGACAATCTTCAAAAGTTGGAGGTTTGTGAATTTTATAGCTAATTGAATTTGTTGATTGCTAGAATTTGGAAATCTTGAAACTGAAATGACTTTTCGAAATTCTTGTTCTTGCTTTGTAGATAATCCTGGAGGGGTCCGGCCGAAGAGGAGTGTTTTTGGAGGCTCTTTCTCGTGCAACGTTTCCAAGCCTCCACAGTCTGAAAATTTCTGTTCGGTATCCACAGCTGAAGTTGTTCTGCAGAGAATACAACTGGGTCACTCGATTCATTGCTGCGCATCATGAGGGTCTGAAAATTCTGGTTATTGAGGATGCAGGTACGCCATGATATTCAAATTTATATTTTAAACAATACAAATCCTATGAGCTGAATACTATTCGTATTACAAAATTTCAGGTCAACTTCCTCGCCTTCGGAGTGATCTCAGCGCAGATACCTTTTGGAAAACCAACTTTGTCACTCCCGATCTACTTCCGAGAGTCCAACTGGATAGCTTTGAGTTTTGCAACTTCCCTGTATTCCCCGACGATTGGCAACCATCCAATTGGTTGGGTTTGGGAAAATTGTTGAGGGAGCAAAGCTCATTGAAACGTTTTTCAATTCACTACCCCACCGGAAACCTCTTGGACCCAATCAATACTCTTCTCGGACAATCTGCAGCAACTTTGCACGCTGTCATCTTTATCCAGCATCAAAATGCAACTCAATTGTTCAATTGTGCCATTCTGGAACCCTGCGATCACCTCACTACGTTGTATATCTCGTCCTATGATCGATTGACCAACGTAAGTCAACTTCCTCAAAGCATCAGTACAATGTTCTGGACTGCCCCGATCAACACAGAAGACGTCGCAGAAATACGGAACCGGCTGGTCAATTTGAGAGCTCTTCATCTGGGACGTAACACAAGCTCCCCGACTGAAGAAACACTTTGGAACATCATCAACCTGCCAGGATTAACAGCATTGTACATTTGCTCAACCAATGCTATATTGATCAGCCTGATACGAACAACTGTAGCAGCTCATTCTGAAGAAATTACCGTAACTCCGCACTCCCCGACAGCTTTCTACGTCAATACTCTTTTGATTATTGAGGAATGAAGGAAGCAACGATTTCAGATCAACCAACTGCCTAATCTTCAGCGTGAACAATTTTAATTCTTCATCCTCAACAATTACGACATTCTAATCAATTCGTCACTCTTGTAAACAATCGTTCTCATAATTACTGTATTGTTAAGTTCAACATAATCAAATTATGTGGAATAAATTATATCTAATGTACTCATCTTTTCCTAATGTGAATTCATTTGTACGAAGGCATCAATACAATTTAGGTCATCCGTCCAGCAAATTATGCAGACAAGGAGGTAACTCTGGGACTGGCGGGTCTACTGCAATTATTTAGCCGTACTATAAGTGAAAAGCTTAAAAGATAAAAAGTAGAGATTGAACAAATCACAAGTTATTTCAGTTCAGTTTACTTTGGATTAA
>JAQGCM010001697.1:0-14011 GCA_034699705.1 Hymenaphorura dentifera | reverse complement strand
GAATACGACTTTGAAATGCTTAGAGTGGTGCCAAATAATTTCCCAAATCCCAATACCCCTTGCCAGGTGAATTCCAGAGCTCATTGAATACATTCTTAAACCATGGAACATAGTGTTGAAGAGTTACCATGATAGTAATGTTGTTGAAAAATTTGATACAGACTTTTGTAACTTCTGTTCCGCAAGGGCGGTCTCTGTGTCCATGAGAGCCCAGTGAGCACAGAGAAAGGTGAGACAAAAGGTCAAGTTCGTGTAGACTTGCTGCGCTACAACCACATCATTAAAAATTACATACTCCGAGTGAGTTAAACGCAGTGGCAATATTTCACCTGACTTGTAAATTGTGAAACAGGACAAAAAATGGATGGTTTTATTACGTTTTTATTCGGAAAAATATATTCCAGTTTTTTCTTTGAGAAAACAAGCCAAAAATATGCTCAACTTCGGTTGACATGATTCTTATAAAAAACTTTCTGCACAAATTATTGGTTAGGGATTTCCTGGGCCATAATTTCCGACAGATCACATTTGTGGTTTAGGCCAAAAAAATTAGCGATGGAACTATGCGGTAATTGCAGTGATGATTTGACGAGACAACTTCCGTAAACAGAGTCGAATTACGCTACAATTTACAAACCGCATTGAAATAAATGATTGAAAAGACACAAAAGAATCAAAATAAATGACAGTTTCTGCATGCTGTGCTGCGCCCGAGCCACCGCATTCAAACGTTGCTTCATTACTACAAAGTGCACACACCGAAAGATGTAATATTTTGTTTAAAATTCTCTTTAAAACAAAACCACATCAAGTCTAAGGGCCGACAGTTTGAGAGCTAAAATAAACTGTTAGCTTTTAACTGTCAAAACTGAGCTCAATAAGTATATGTAGCTAGCAATCCTGTCGAAACAATCAAACTAACACGACTTGTACTCATCATAATCCTATAAAAAAATCAAATTCCTTGTCAATGATTTCACGTTTCTATTGCACAGTCGTCATGAATTCTATTTAAATCTTGCTCGACAACTCGAGTACCAACTGAACATGATTCTTAACTGAATCAATTCGCCATTCCCCATCATCTATAATACATTCGCTCCAGTTCGCATTTCTTATCAATTTACAATCTCAAACCTGTCCAATCAAAATATGTAGGTAATTGCAAATAGCAAATGCTGAAAGTATCTTGGCTCGATAACAAGAACTTGTACACTACACACTACGGAATCTTCATTTGGGTCTCATGATCATTATAACACCATCAAGAAAAGTAACAGGGCGACATGCGTAGCTCTACTAGCCCTTCATCCCTTTGTATCCAAAGAACTTATTTCCCACCTTCTAATTTGATTGTTATGGTTGTTATTATTTTCCATTCCATTTCATTTGATTAGAAGATGAAGTGTAGTTCATCCATGAGGATGGATGGATGATGGACTCGGAGTCAGGTGCGTTTGGAATGCAATAAGGAACCACGAAACCAGTCTTGCCTTGACTTGAAAGGCACTTGTCCCGTTACCCTGCTGAGTTTTAGTTGTTGCCTGTTGGTCTTGCCGTTTGCTTGATGCAAGTGTTGCAAATAAAAAAAGGATGAAAACAAAACAAAATCTCGTCATTCAGTTTCAGTTGCTCATCTTCAACTTCTTCCTCTTCGTCTCGGTTTCAGTAAGCATCTTAAACTCTCAAGCTCTCATTATAATAATATAATCGAGAGTTCTGTTGTTTTCCAACCTTCCGTTGGTCATTTATAATGTTTATCAACCCAACAATCAGGAATCTTCATCCACTTCAAAATCTTACAATCCAATGGAATGTGTTCCGTTTTGCTTCAGATTCACAAGCTACTGCACTAATTCATAATTACAACAACTGTAACCCACCTTGTAAATGCCTAAAGGGACAACTCAGGTGGTATACATCACAAGAAGTACACTAAACACATTTCAAGTGCAGCCAGTTGGTCTAGCAATTTCGGAAACATCCAGTTAAATTATAGAACTAATTAATTACAACAAAAACATTAATACAAACATAAAATTTTCTACCGACAAACTTGTTCTATTTTAGTTAAAACAAATTTCAAAGATTTGGTTGAAATTCCAGTTGAAGAGAGCTAACGACTCTTATCGACTAGTATGGTTTTCAATTGCCAATTTGACCTACGAATAATTTAATTAAAATCCATTTTGACAATGTTCACTCCGCGGTCTAATAACGTAACTCCCTAAAATCTGTAATGTATGTGCAATCAAACTATTGGAATGCATGTGCGGCAAGACATGACGTAAGGATAAGCGGGTTCATTTCATCTCTTTCTTCCATCAAAAAGCCATAAAATTTCATCAACCAAATCATAATTCCCATCCCATCCCCAAGTAACGGTCCAAATCAAGGTTCCTTTACTACAGCGTGCAATATCTTTTCGCCTTAAGTGCAATTATTTTACTGTATATTGGGATTGGTGTGCTGCGGTATTCTAAATATTTAAGAGATCGCATACACTCTCATGCTTATTGGTGAAAGATGATGGCGAAGGAGCTATGTAAAATTGCACAAGAAATGGGATGAGGCAGGTTCGGTTCAAAAGAATGAAGAAATGCAATAACTTTTTGCAACGTGCATTAGGTAATCCAGAAACAGATGGTTTGGCCAAGCAAATTCCAAAAAAGTGTTCGACCTAGCGAACAAAACGCCGCACCAAGCAGTAAAACCACAACAAATCAAGGAATTGCATTAGCATTAGCTTTTAGACAGCAACTTTTTTATTACAGTTTTGTCTATTCATCTGATTGGCCGGATTACGCACAAAAATCATTTCATGAATTCATTAAAGGATGAGCTTGCAAATTGTAACAAGAAAGGGCACAAGATAGTTACAATCATTTGTAAATTTTTGAAATCGTGGACAAAGCTTTTAACTAAATAAATAATAAAACAATTAAATTGTTGAGAAAAAGGCAACATAAAATACTAAATAGCAATAACCATACAAGGCAATGCAAGGACGGCGAAGGCATTGCAGTTGGAATACCTTGTCCCGCATTTGAAATGACCTCTTCCCAAAGCATACAATTTGCATTGTTTCCCCTCAAGTCAAATTAAATGATTATCTTGGACGCATGAATTAATATCAGAAAGAATTGAGGAACTCTGCGCAAATCAAGTGAGCACGCTTTTTTGAGGTGAGTTTGCCTGAACTGCTTGGACGTTGCTGAGAGCAATCCAATGACTAGGAATTATTTTGCAACCCCTATACTTATCACTAACCTGCGTCCATTTATTTGCACGCTATGATTTGCAATTGGCTTCTTCAGCGTAATAGTGGAGTACAAAACATTGGGTTCAAATTTCTGTGGAATTGATTTTGGCTTTTGTGGAAGCAGTAAGAATGAGCACTCTGCGCACCAGCAAGAATGAATCTTGCACTAAGGGCCAATCCACTTTATTAAACTATCCAAGTAATTATCATTTCCGTAATTCCAAACCAAGTTTATTTTCTGTCCCAATTTTTCCACCCAAGCATTAATTAAATCTAAATCCACAACGGAATAATCAACATCAAAAGGATAGGAGCGGAGCAGTTTTAGACAACAACAAGTACAGTTTCACCAGGGAAAAGTGAAACTTCAAATTCCTCGGAAAGGTCAAAAGTGGTGAAAGTGACACACGCTTTATGCATTTAGCCACCTCAAACTCGAACCTCATTCCATTCATAAACCAGAAGCTTCGATGGATGAATGAATGAATGAACCCAATGGCATCAAGTCCAACTAAACAATACGAATGCACTCGTGAGAAATTAGAATCGCCCAATTCCAACATTTCCAACTACATCAAGAAATACAAATAAGACAAAATCTTAGGTGTACAGCAGGCATAGACCAGGCGTACTTGTCCCATTATTCCTTGCATAAATTTACGATTATTGCAATTTATTAGTTTGCTCACATGCGGGCGTTATCTTACAAACAGTAATTGAATGATCCAATACTAATGAACAAATAATCTGTGCAATTCGGCAATTCTGTTCAAAACAGAGAGCATATTTTGCGTTTTGCCACTAAATTGCAAGATATTCGAATTTTTTAATGAAATGTAATGGAAGTGTGTCAAATTTGTATTCATTTCCTGTACAAAGCTTAGTCCACTATGCACTATCTTTTGAAAGGTTTAGGTGATCAGGAAAATGTAATTGAGGAAGGTCTGGAGGCTAGGCATACATGCAACGGAATTTAGCTCTGAAGACAGAACTTATGAAGAAAAATGTCAAGACTAATGCGGTTTCTCCACGGCTAATAAATTGCCAAAAATTAATTTCTATGAATAAATCCTTAATCACTCTTCAAGTTCCGCAGCAGGGGCGAGATTTTTTTTCATTTAAACCTGCAGATTATTATACTAGACTAATGTAGTTGCCGATCTGTTTGTTGCACAGGCACACCTGTTCTGTGCAAATTGGAATTGAAAAGTGCGAATTGCTTTGTATATGCATCTTTGCATCTAGACTAGACCTCTAGACTCCAATAATCAAATCGAAGACACAGAGTAGTGAAACTGGTCGTGGTCGTCTTGTGATTTGAGCCCAACCCAAATCATGTCCAAACCCATGCGAGCTCACATTGACACGATACAATCGCAAGATAACTTTGATGAGGTTTTCATTATTTAGTTTAATTGAGGGCGTCACAATAATTGTAAATAAAAAATCGAAAGTCAATTTTTCTTGCTGCATACCATACAAAGGAAGAAACACGTGCAGTTAGTGCACTGCCCTGGATTGAGATGAACTGGACTACCACCAAATCATATTCGAGTCTACAACATCAGTCTACATTGAATTCTGTCTGAATTGATGATGATGATGATGACTTATGAATGAATGATTTACCCAACCCATTGTTGTTACTGTTATCGTTGTTGTTCTTGCCCTGTGTGCCCTGCACAGTACTATTACACCTACCAAAGTGCAGGCTACAGACTGCAGACTCATGTCCTAGTAACCTGGAGCGATGTTATTCCATGTACGCTACACCTTGGCTTTTTAGCTTGTTGGTGGAGTGAAAATGTAAACAGAAAAAAGAAGAAATTTCTTAACTCACCTTTCTGTAAAGAATCCGCGGCGGCTGAGATGAGTGAGGAAAGTATAAGAACTGATACAAAAACTCCTCCGAGTACAAATGTCCAAGGTGAATGTGCATGTTTATGTTTAGTTTGTTGTCTCCGACTCCGACAAGAAGACGGATTATGATTGTCTTTAAACCACCAAGACATATTGCTCTGTCACTTTCCCCACTTAAGTCACTTTTTTTAACAGACACTCATTCACATCAAATTTTGAAAACACACCGTGCATGTGACGTGTGTATGTAAGGTCCGATCCTTTCCAATGAAACACAATTCAAACAATCTTTTCGATTTTTCTTTTCCAGGTGGGGAACAAAAAGTTCACTTCCCTTCCCACTATCTTGGGATCGGCAATTTGGCCATGGCAAAAGCCAATGGCTTATGTCACTTTAAGTATTTCAGTCAACAGGTCAAACAATCTCCTTTGCAGTTTGCAGCTCGAATCGATTCTGAAAAGTACAGAGACATAAAATAGATTTATGGCCAAATATCATGTTCTTAAAATTAGACATGATTGATTACATGTTTGAAGCCAACCCCAAAAGTTTAAATTCCAAATGTACTTTTTGCTAATTAATTATGACCATATTACATTTCATTTAAATTTGATTGAGGAAGTAAGGGAGACTCATGAGCAAGCAAGTTGTGAAAATGTTTACGTAATTTTCAGATTAGTCGCCCACGCCCAATTCAATCGAGGTGACAAGACTAAGAAGTCAGTTTGTCCGAACGTGTCGGCTAAGGCCACATCCACCCTTAGCTAAATAATTCTACATTCTTTGGCACAACAGCACAGACTGGCTCAACAATTGCCTTAATTATTTTTGATGAATTGCTCCGAACCAACCCTAGTCTTGCATGCCTGTTCATATTTGGACATTGAAATGTAAAACTTAAATGAGGAAAAAAGAGGATATCACACCAGAAAGACTCTAACCCGCTGTGCGAACCCAGACCAAGCAAAGCCGAAATCCACACATACGAAGACAACAAAGTGAAAATGAGTTGGACTTGACAACCGGACAAGCCTTGAATTGGCTGACATTAGTTTTTTCTTCTCCCTTGTGCCTGACGTCTCCTCAACAAACGTTATTTTCCATTATGGCAATCGAAATAATTCAATTTCGCACATCTTAAATGAAATCGTACAAGAGCAACTGCATAACATGTGTAATTTCTGAGCCTCAATTCTGTGGACGTACAATGGTCCGACTGTTGAGGAATGGAATTCTTCCTCATCTTCTTATCGTTAGTGCAGTTCAGTTCCTTGTTACTTTTATCAGTGCTTTGCCTCACGCGCCAAAGTGGTTTTCCTAGTGCTTTAGCATGCTTCCTTGCACGCGATTTTGCTCAAATATAAAAGTTGAGCTTTTTTAAAACTCAAATCCATACGTTATGTACTGTCACAATTTTCTTGCTTGGGTTTCAGCAAGGAGTAATCATCTCCAAAATTATTGGTTGCAGCAATAATAAGAGTTAGGAAATCGCAACGGAACACCGCACACAGACACACGACTACACGACCCATTCATTGCATTCATTCCTCTCCATGCATTATTCTAAGATCTCAGAAAAAAGCTGGATGTCAGCCATGAAATGTGGTTCTGCACTTGACTAGCACTGCAAATGCAATGTTATTCCAACCTTTCCTCGATAATATTTATAATTTGAAAATTTAAATCAGCACAGAATATTTAGAAATTTCTTTTCTTCATACTTTGAACCCTCAAGTTTTCGAACATTTGGCAGATTTTTTTAAAATTAAATCGCAGGTGAAAAGAACTATCGCTTGTGACAGGACAGACATTACGACACTCCGACCGAAGCCCTGAGTTCACTCATTTGGAAATTACTAACTATTGCTGGGGCCGTAAAAACCGAATAAAACTAAAGGGATTTGATTGTTCACAGAGTGGTGGGTGGTGGCCAATGTGGCCATAGAATGCCTCAACCAAAACTCAAACTTTAGCTCCGAAATAATCGATAAATTTTCACGGTCTCGGCCTGATGTTCATTTCACTTTAGGTCATAAAATCGCATCCACCAAAACAATTTAATAATTAACTGGAACCAAAAGAGAGAGATGAGTTTCGGAAATGGAATGACTTTAATGGATCCCCTGGTTTTCCTTTTGGGTTTTTGTGGCTTGTGTGCAGCAGGAGCCAGACAATCACATTACATTTTAGGAAGCACAAGGGATCTCGGGATTTTAAAAATTTATAAGTCAAGCTGAGATGGACGGAACACAATGAAATAAACCCGAATCACAGCAACATCACAGGTGGTTCAGAAAAAAGATCTCCAAACAAATACATTACACACTTTTACACTCAGACAAAAAAAAGGGACAAGGATTGCAATGAAGCCCGTAGACATTTATCCAGACGAATTTAATGTGTACGATTGTGTAGCACAAAACTCGAAGCCAAGGTAAGTATAGGTTTCAAAGAAGAAGCACTTTAATTCTTCACTTCAAATCCAACAACATTGCAAAGCATTTATCATTCCAATCCGGAGTCGTGTTTTTAGAGCCCATTCTATTTGTACAGTGTGCCTTCGTTTGGAATTTAAAATGGAGAAGTATGCTGAACAACTTAAAACTGAATAATAAAAAATGGCACCGTCAGCTGGGTTACTTGAGCCGGAAAGCTAAATTAAAACTACGACTTTGGCTAGTACCCTGTTAAAGGCCTCACGTTTATTTCTGTGCACAGGCGACAATACAATAAGAGAATTTCTGAGAGAATTAAGCAAATTGAGGCAACAAATTTCGGAAAGTCATTCGCGAGAGTTGTTAAAGTAAGAAATTGCGAATTTTATGACCCGATATAGCTCATGGAACTCGAATACTTCAAAATATGATAACTTGCTAAGAAATGAAGAAATTTGAATTATCTCTAACGTTGTCCAGAGGTCGTTTTCGAGTACGAAGCTATGACCGTAGCGACATTAAAGGTCGTACAACTTTTCCCGGAAACTTTTTTCAATTGCCAAAATTAAAAAACTAGCTAAGCTCTTAGAAATGCTATCCTCTTTGTATCACGCAATTATGCATATTTGCAAAATTATATCCAATTAATCACAAGGCATTTGGGGGAAAGCCGGCTACAGCACAAAAGTGACACTTTGGGAAGATGTTCTTTCGGACTTTGCTCGAAACACAGTCTGGGCCGAGATTGGGTAAAAATTATTTTGATTTTTGTTTAAATTTACCGTTTAATTTCACTTGACACAATTCTGATTCCACGAGAAATGGTCAATGCAAATCCGTGTGTGCAAAAAAGTGCACTTGTCACCACTAAACTAATATATGAATGGTCTTGAATTTTGTTTGCCACTCGAGTGATTTGCAGAGAACTTAAGCGTTGTTGTGTTCAGGTTGAAAATGGTACTGGTCACTTTTGACACACATCTGTGATGAACTGGTGAGGAAATGGAAGCTGAAGCTGAGAAAAACGGTTTGCAACTACAAACTGAGCTGGTATGGTATGGTGGTGGCAAGAAACAGACGAGTTTTCATTCTTAGCTTAGCTCTAAGCACAGCAGTCAGAGAGAGGCAAAGGAATTGGGGAGTCAGTCAGAATCAGTCGAGAGTGTAGCTCTGCTAAAAGTTAAGACTTTTTCATACTCGCATCTCAACCCTTTCCTTACCCTACCTTCGTCCAATTCAATTCTTAACGTTAAGAAAATGAAAAAGGTACGCAAGAACCTTTACAAAACTATGGATTTTGCAGAAGCAAAAGTAATGCACTGGCTGGTTACGACGACGACTACTGGTAATGGCTGAATGCAGGTGAGCGGGTGTTCCACATGATAGCCGAAACAAACGGTTCTCTCTTCAGCTTCTTCCAACAATTCGTGTTTGCTGTGCTTAGGCACAGCTCGGTCGGACTTTCTTCTCAAGAATTTTGGTCCTTCAAATGATCATCACTTGAAATTTTTTTAAAGTAAATATAGATTTTACCCTCCCCCAAAGGTAATACTTCTATATAAGTAATTATTTTATTATGTATATTATTACACCTTATTTTTGAGAATTCTTCTCTTAGAATAGGTCTGGCATTAAAATTTTTTAAAGTAAATATAGATTTTACCCTCCCCCAAACTTTGGTTCCAAGGTCCAAAATAGAGAGCTTCTCCTTTGTGAAATTGCCTTTAAAAAGGGGAAAGTACAGCTCGCTCAAACCGCACACCTGACCCTTGGAAGATCAATTCCGAATTTCTTCTAGCTGGGAAATGGAAACAGGACTTCTGTTTTATGGAAATCTGGTTTCTATCTTTGAGAAGACCATTTCGTAATTGATTTCCAATATTTGTATTATTCAAACTTATCGCTTCGCATAGGCCCATAGCAGAAAGTACGGTTAATACAAATCTTTGACGCAGGGTTAGATAAGGAACCCGACCTTGGATGCCTAAACCGTAACTTTGTTAGTGAAAGGAACCGGTTAGAACGAAGTTCGAAAGTTAAGAATTTGACCCAGAACTTGGATTAGTTGGGTCCGGAACCGTAACGACGCGAACTTGGAACTTGTAATTAACCAAACTACAAAAATTGCTTATCAACAGTGCAAATGATAAAACAGTTTAAAACAAGGTGTACAGAACCTTTAATTCAAACTCCCAATCGTACATAAAATGCAAGCATCTCCTATCGTCTTGAATATCGTCTGGTATTTTGGACTGATTAAATTACTACATACTGTTGTTTTGGTTTACAAATGTTTCTTAAATATTCATTCTGCCGAGTGTGCGAATGGTACCCTATTATGCTGTGACCTTGCAACTGTTTCACCCGAGACAAATTTTTCAATTTAAGGTACACGGCAATAGAAATTTTTTTGCAATTTAACATCCTACTACCATATTTGGAAGTCTTTTTTAATGTACTGAGATTGCAGTCAGTCTTCAAATACAATTATTATCTAGATTGTATTGTTTTTGTGCTTTGTTATAATTTTTCAGTTCGGGTCAGAAATTGATTTTTTGGTCAGCTGTGGAGTTGGTTTGCTTACAATACATCTGGGGGGTACTTTTGCCAAATTCCTTAAGGCTTAGGAGTTGTATTCGGTACAAGATCCTTCGGGCACTGGCGTTAAAAGGCTTGACCTGGATTCGAGTTGCCTGTTTGAAATCTGTCTTGTCTCCCCTTAACAGTGTTCAATTTTCGATTATCTATGTTCGAGAAAAGTTTTTACGTGAGCTCTTGGGAATGCAAGTAGCGGAATCCTGTGTACATTGAAACTCAATAAATCAATTTATTGTATTTTGACCAGCATTTGGTTTCCTCAATCCTGTTTGAAGAATTCAAGTGATGGAATGAAAGAAATTTTTGCGAGTGCACCACAGCATGTTAGAGTCTAGAGATAACAAGTCTGAGAGGACTGAGAGGAGTGAGATCAACACCAGTAAAACTGCTTTTACATGGAATCAGAATCTCACGAATTTGACCGAACTCTCAGCTTTCCCCGGGTTCTCACTTCCCAGTTGCACGCAGCCACCCTGTATCTGGGCTAACCATCTTAATTTGATTTTAATTTATTGCCAATTTCCTTCAAATGAGATGTGCAAGTCAAATACTAGTTAGGCTCTACTCTATTGCAAAAGAATTGTTCAAGACTCGCTTAAAATTTACGGCTAGATCACGATTAGCGTGGCAGCATTCAGCCGGATTGAATTAAAACATTTATCGTTGGTAATAGCCGGTCTATCTGATTGCAAACCAAACCTAACAGTAGTGGGGGTCTTGTTTTTATAATGTATTAATTTTTGTTTCGTTCATTCCATTTGTATCTCCTAAGTAGAGTTAGGAGTGGAGCCAAAGAAAATGAGAAAACAAAAGCTGGAGAATAATTTGTTCAACTTTGTCTCAAGTTTTCTTTAATTAATTCCTTTTCTCGAAACAAACTAATTAGGAAGAAATAGCAGAACTCATTTTAATACGGCAAGGAAGGATTCCATTTTTATTTCATTATCATTCATGACCAGAAGCAACCGGCAACAACAAGCGGAACTCAGATGAAAATTGAAATTGAACCTGGCCGGCCTTAGATGTGACCGAATTGTTTCAGAACGGGTTCTGTTCTTATCCATTATTTACCCTCCTGATTCACAGATTCCACTGAAACGAAACGGGATGGATCCAGGAGCAGAGCAGAATAAAATGAGGTCATTTTAAAGTGTAGCAGGGAAATTAGAATTAGTATTCTCCTCACATTTCTGAGTAGGCCATTTCAGTTTCAATAAACCTGCTAAATTAAAAATTACTAGCAGATTCGGCTCGTATTGCAAAATGCAGAGTTCAAAGTTTTTGCATTAAGATGTGCTAAATTTGATGTAACTGGCTGGCCTTGCATGCATCAACGAAATAAATCGAACCTCTAGAATCTGCTTCTGTTGTTGAGACAGGTCAGAACTGTTTGCTGAATCACTTAACTTGAAGACGCTCTCAAGAGAACACTATATATTCTCGGGTTTTTCGTTTATGCCCAAATAAGTGCATGACACATGCCATTCATTCAAATTGTAAGCGAACTTGCTCTTCTTTGCAGCTGCAATCGGCAATGCACTTGGAACTTGAGCCCGTCCGAGGTGAACTTGCCTTGAAAAGGCAATGAAGGTTAAACGGTTGTGCCGTCTGCCGAATTGCAATTACGATCAGCTCTAGCCTAGCTCTTATTAATACTCCTCATTCTCTTACTGAATTCAATCCTTATTTGCAAATGGGATTGGAAGAGTCAATAGTCAGCCCAGAAGAGACGGATCGAAGAATCAAATCAATCAAACTTAGGCAACAGTCCATCAGTCAAATCAAAATGATATATTTGATTTTGGCGTGCGGAATAATCTACAACAATGCCACAAATAATAGAATCAATTACCAAGGCTTGCATTCTTCGTGGTCATATTAGTCCGTTATCTTGTTATTCAATCGTATTGAACGGTATAGTTCTATTTCCATCCCATTTTTATATGGTCCGCCCAGTCCATTAATATTTGACCGTCCTTTCAATAAATCTAACGATTAACGTTATGGTAAAATATTTCATCAATACGGATTGTACACGTGTATTCTTTTTAGTTAATCTCGGAATTGGATTGCTCAAATTTAAGGACCACTCGTAACGGAGACTGATTCTTACACTCAAAAACAATATCTTGGATGATTACTTTGATATTGCTGTTTCTACCGGCACAAGTGAAAAGAATCGACGAGGCTTAGTTTTGGATATATTATAGGGTAATAATTGTTAGCTTTGCTCTCCTACTACTCTTATGAACTCATTTTGAGCATCAAATTTTTCAAAGGTCTTCAATCAATTGTGTGACGGTTAATGAATTTGCAAAATTTGCTCGGACCCTTGAGTAACTAAAGGAAGGACACTGTTGCTAGTTTCCTACTGAATATGCATTTACCCTTGCGTTCTTGCTTCCCTTGCTTGTGACCTTTGTGTAGTATCCAATGTGTAGTCATCTGCTTTAAACATGAATATTCTGGCTGCATCTGTATAGCCGAATTATAAATTTGGCAGATGCAAAACTAGACTTCAGCAACATTTTGTGCACAAAGTTTAAGACACAGAAAAGTACGCCAATAATATTTCTTCAACTGCATCGAATTGCATTTATGATAATCATAGGCATCACACAATGTTGGTCATCACTAACCCCAATGCTAACCTAGATTTGTTAGTAATATTGTTGAATAACTTTGGAGGAAATGAATTCAAATGTCACCCATCCATGAGTAAACAAGTTCTTCTGGTCTTCAAACGCACGCGGAAAAAATGTTGTTTGATTTTTATTTGTACGTCTAACTTTCTACTGGCGATGCGCTAGCCCTGGCCCGACTGGCTGACGATCAGATTTGATTTCGAAACAGTTGACTCTTAAGGAGTTTCAACAGCAAGAGTCCCAATTGGCAATCTCGTTTGCTTGGCATTTAGCAAACACAGAAAATGTATTTAGCACTGACTACTACTTGGATGGAATACAATTCTTGTTCATTATAGTTTCAGTTCAGTACGAAAAGTAAGACTGGATTGAAACAACAACCATATTCAAAACAAGTTTTAAATCTTGTTTTTGACATGCTTACGTTTTCTAAAGAACTTTCTACAAATCCGTGAGTTGAGGTTCAACTGCATGTGCAATTCTACACACGTACACACAAATCAATTTTAATCGACAATTAAACCGGTATTTGTCAATTTGCCAGTACACTCATCTATTAGATGTCATTTCCTTTCAAACAATCTGAAGATCGTAACGTAGTGATGCACCTTAGGAATTCAGTGCATTGAACAACCGATTGATTCCAATTTGATTCGTAATAAACATTTAGACTCAAATGCATCGCACTTTCATTATTTGTAATAGGTGCTTTATAAATTAGCTCAATTAATTGTCACGCCAGATCAAAGGTCTTTCTTTGAAGGAGCACCCAAAAGGTATGTTATCTTCGCTTGCACCATTACGACGAGTTTTCACGTTTAAACTGTAGCTGATCAATCAGCTAAATGAGTGAGTACTCTTTGCACAAATGCTCACTTTGCCTTGTTTGCAGTTTTATTTATGAGGACGAGATAACAAAACGCTAATTAGTATTCAAGTAGATGCCAAGAGATACATTTCACCAGAATGGATGCTGTGAAGACCTGGATTCGTGACAATGCTTTGACTTGAAACAAAAATCATCTTATGCTACGCGCTTAAGCGAAATTGATTTTCCTGAAATGTCGAGAGTTCAAGAGTACCGATCTCAAATATTTAAGTCGGACCGATTCAATATGATTCTACCATACACAATCGCATTGTAAAACCCAGTTGAAGAAACAGAAAATAATTTAATAAATACCAGGAACAGATTCACTGACCGCTAGGC
>JAQGCM010001696.1:0-14025 GCA_034699705.1 Hymenaphorura dentifera | reverse complement strand
ATTGAAAACCGAATTTTTGCTTTGGTTGAAAAATTGTTTGCGAAATCTCAGGCAGGGCAGGATAGGAAGCCATTCTGCGAAATTCTAATTCTGCCAAGTATGTACTCTGTAAGTACAGATTTATTTTGAAGTGAATCAGCAGTGACACAAATTTGTCATGCAATTTTTTTTTGAGTCAACCCAACTCATTCCGTCAGTTAGTCAGTTTGAAATGCCACTTACTTTACCTACCTCCTCCAAAGCAACGCATAAATCTTGAGTTAATAATTGCATAAGAAGGACGGAAACGGGAACACAGCAGCCAGAAAAAATTGCTCTTGCTCAAAAAACCTAGCAGCTAGTACATACATAGTACTTGAACTTTTCAACTTTTTGAACAGCAAGCAGCATGCAAAACTAGAGCGGAAGTGAAATCCGTGAAATCCTCAGCAATGCAATGCAATACAGCAAATGCAAAACTCTACATATTTTATGTAGTTTTAAATTTATCTTGCTCCTCTTACTGTTGATTCACTCTTATTTTTATATCCTTAATTACATTCATCACCCACGTCAAGTCAAAGCTACGCCAAGCCATGCCATGCCTGCAAGGAAGTGCTTGACTTAAACCTCATCTGATCTCCAATCTGCAGCCTCCAGTCTTCACTTTGCACAAATCTGTACCTGACAAGACATGACTTTGACTACGACACTCAAAACATCAAATAAAGAGTGCATCAGATTTCACTCAATTTCATTCCTATGCCCTGCTCTACTGCTCTACAACTTTGATCAAATTTTCCTCCTTGTTGCCTCCGTGCTTTGTGCTGTGATTTTGACTATGGAATGGAATGGAATAGATTTCACTCACTCAACAAACACTTTTCTATCCAGATCTCTCAGTGATTCCAATTGAATCACTTTTCAATTTGCCCACCCAAATCAAGTTCAACATAAATATATCAGGAGACACTTTCCTCTCTCAAAATTCACTAGACCTTTGCTGCTGGTGCTGAGAATCGTGTCACCTGCTAGTCCGCCAAACCTCCACTTCAATATGCACATTGCACTGCACACACCATTTGATAACTCAAACGTGCAGTTGGTACTTGGTAGGTGGACCTAAATGTGTGGATGCAATGCAATAGAGTGTCCCGAAGACGCTCGATCAATACCTTGACTGCTGGCAGTGGCAAGTACGAGAGCACTATAAGCTTGTATTCTTTGAGAGATTGAATGCCTTGGAACCCAAGAGGAGTTTATCAGAATCTTAAGTGGAAAGTTTATTGCATGTCCTGCGGAGGGACTCTTTTCTCCTGAACAGTGGAGTGATGTGATACCCCCCGAATCCGGGTATCGTCATATTCCTCAAACCACTTGTCTCTCTCAAGTACATCATCTCAACTCAACCCATTCCTTTGACAGGACAGAAATTTCATTTTTTAGAGAAAAACCTGTAGGTCCTACCATGACAACGACTTGCACTTGCACTCTGTCCTATCCTATCAAGCCTCTAATGTTTATCTTAAGTACGTGTAGCGTAATATCCCCATTCCGAATTCTGAATTTTTGTATGCTCAGCAGCAGCAGCTCGTCAAAAACGAGACGGGTATGACGATAAATCGTACACTTAGGACAGGACTAACTGCCTGCCAAGCAAAAGCAAATGGCAAAGCCGGAGGCCATTTGCAGTGCAGTGCAGTGGAGCAGCAAAGTTCTTTAGAGACAACTCGACGAGATAACAGATAAGTGCTGCTTGCAAAGCGCAAGGTAAAAGCTTAAAGCGGATTTTTTTTCTCAAACATTTTGATTCGCAAAGAAAGCTGCAGAAAGGCAGGCTAATGTTCAGCAATGACAGAGTCTCTATAAGATGGTAGCGTCGAGTTAAGGATATCTTCAAAAGTGGTCGGGTTTTGAAACATCCTTGCATATTTTCCATAGAATCGCCGAAGGATTTTGAGTCGATATTGTGGAAATAGTTCAAACATCTCTTCAATATCATAATGGCTCAGGCTCACAATGTCCAAGTTCGTCTGGGCTCGATATGATAGCTCGTGGGCTTGAGGACCCAAAATTCCATTTGCCTGCAAAAAAAAAGAAAAGAAAGTACACCATGAAATGAGCTTCAAATCTTTTCCAGCCTCTGTTTGAATCTGAATCACTAATCGATTAGTGAGTCGCGACAATATTCTCCACTCAAAGGGACGGGACAGCCAAACGCTACGCTGCACTGCTGAAATTTTAATTTTAATTTCTCCTTGCCTGCCAGCTTTGAAAATTAAAACTCAAACTTTTTCCAAGCTCCTAAAATTTGACTCGCTTCTAGTCTCTGAAACTGTACGTAGAGTTATAAATTTTTTAGGCTGTCGGCGCAGCAGTGCAGTGCAGTGTTTGGTTTCTTATCTGTGAAGACATGCAAGGATTGTGGCTTAAGCCAACCCAAAATCCAATATATCTTTTGGATGCAGTCAGACTCACATTCTCAATTCCACGTACTAAATGCTAATACTTGGAAAAGCAAAGACACGAACGAGTAACGAGGACAAGAGTCGACTTCTCTCTCAACTTCCTAGTCCTTGTCCTCTCTTCCGACACGAGCAAAGCAACCCGATCGGGCGGCGGTATTCCGTTCAATGTACGTACATACGCTACGTATGACAGAGTATTTATGGAAAAGTAGATACAGTAACTAACTAACTAAGCGGCGAGCTGGGCTAGGTTGGGCTGGGCTCGGATTCTTTAGAACAAAAGAAGCGCACATCTTTTGTAATATGTAAATTGGTGACAGTTTGCTTTTGCTTTCCCCGAGATTCAGGACAAAAGGCACAAAAAGACGCTGCTGCTGCCGGCTGCCGTACTCACTGCCACTGCTTTCACCGCCGCCACCGCTAACGGCAACCCCAACATTTCAATGTGTAATTTACGCTCAATCTCATTACGACGCAGCATTGCGTTGCAATTGAAGAAAAGAATTGAAGCAAAGTTTTCCAACCCAGGAGAAAGTCGAGAAAGTCATCGTCGTTCGTTCTAAACTTTCAAAGTCCGTCCGTCCGTCCGTCGGTCGGTCGGTCGGTGAGTGAATGAATGAATGTTTTTCAACCGAGTCAGTCCACAAAGCACATACATAGGAATGAATGCAAACTGAACTGAACTGAACTGCTAGAGCCGTCCTCATTCCCATTCTTGTGAATTATTCCATTGAATTTTATGGGTAGTCCCACGTTGCCCCTTCTGTTCAAGTGAATACCCGGGTATTACCCAGCAGCCTTGCGAGCTCATTCGAGTCAACACATTTTCCAACTGTCTCTTTTCCCTTGTACTTTAATGTAGAGCACATCTCGGGGGGAAACAATCCCAGAAAACCGGTTGTACTTTGTATTTCCACATACGACTACTGCTAGAATAAAACACATTAAAAGTATGTGTCTCACTCTCTACTGGCTGGCTGGCGAAGTTGGATTGGAAGGATCCTCATGTCATTCTCCTCCTTTGTAATTGCCCAATTGTGAGTTTTGAGGAAATTGTGTCGTCCTATGTATGTACATGCATGTGTCAGAAAAGTCGGCATCCAGCAGTAGCAGCAGCCGCCGAACCATGAAGCACTTGGTACTTGCACTGCACTTTCTCCGTGCTTTCTCCTTAGCCTTACGTCTTGGCGTTCGCCAAGAAAAAACTAAATTAGGCAAGAGACTCTCACATCATTTGCACATGTAAGATGGTTCAGTTTGAACAAAAGTAATGTACTTTTACAATTCCAATTTTCAACCACACCTTAGCCTTAAGTATGGGCGCTGGGGAACCATTTCCACGGCTCACAAGGACTAAAATTGCCTTTTAAAATACACCTATGTACTGTACTGGAGCGAGCGTGTGAGAAGGAAAACCAAGATCTAAATCTTAGACACAACTCGCTTTGCCGGGGACGCAGATCTGGGCTTTGAAATGCCAGAATTCTATGTAAAACTTTTAAAAGGGGTACACTCTGAAACTGCTTAATTTGGTTAAAAAAATGCACTAAATTCTAGTTGCTACGTAGTCCAAGTCCACGTCCACGTCGTAGCAAAAATGTTACGCAATTGCTCCCCCCAGATTTGAATGAAACCGCAACACATTACACATTGTGTTGGAAGGGCAATTACTGTATCAAAACCATAACATTGCGTTAATCTCAAACCTCGTCCGTCACCACCATGTCGTGCATCTCGCCTCGTGTATCTTGCCTCGTGCCATGATATCGTTTTATTTCAGTCAATTTCAAAGTGCCTTTCACTCCAATACCAGGCGCGTGGTGAAAGCTCGGCTTTCACCGCTTTCACCAGCCAAAGAATTTCATTGTTGGAGGACGAGCAGCTCTGATCTGAAGCTGAAGCTCGATTTCTATTCTAAGTTGGCAGATTCTGTGGCAATGGCAGATTCTGTGGCAGTGTGATGTGAGAGTGAAAAGTGAAAATGCGTTGTAGGGAGACAGATGCTGTGGTTGAGGTTGAGTACAGATTACACAAGATCACAAGGCTGGCACTGGCACAGCATCCCACGGACCAAAATCTAATCTAATCTTTCAAGCATTTCAGTCAGGAAAGAGAGAGTCTCGTGCTCTTCTCTTCCCTGTCAAGTGAAAGCAAAGCCCTGACATTCTCAGCCATAGCCATACCCTTACCCATAGCTTTCAATCCTTTTTAACTTTTAAAAGGGAAAGTTCGCGACTTGTATTGTCTTATTTTACACTTCCTACACGGATTCGCGTGTCAAATAATGAATTTTATTAAATTTGTGACGGGTTTCTGCCAGTCAAGTAATAACATCAGCTCCGTACGTACCTCTCCAAAATATCGTGATTTTGTCAAGAACCCTTGCTTTGTGATGATGAGTTTTCCGTCTGGCCCAACTTCTGTTTTTGAATATTCAACAATCCCCTTGTGAATAAAGTGCAAATTGTCTCCCGTCTCCTTCTGTCGAATCACATAATCGTTTTCCAAAATCCATTCATGTCGAAGGCGAATCGTCGCGTGGCGAATGAAACTCTCAGAAAGGTCGCGAAACAAATAGCTCTAAAAAAAACCCGGGTAATAAAACTTTAGCAAACAGCCATTCGCTGCTCCAGTGAATTGTATTCAAATTTAGTTGTCTTTTCTCCTTGCTTTTTATGTAATTTTTGTGACTATCGAATTACGCCCCAACTGGACAGAGTTGAGTTCTCAGGAAACGGCAACGACAATAAAAAAGAGATCGCGATGTACAGTACTCCGCCGTACTTTAAGTACGGCGTACTCACCTTTCGGAAATGATCTCCATAAATAGTGGCACAAATGTCCATTCTCAAGCAGGCTGGAGCCCTGCTCAGGAAATCCGGGTAAATGATGCCTCTATTTTGTACCCAAGCAAATGTAAAGTATTTAATAGTCTTGAGAAGTACATCCGTTGACACACCGTAGTCTTTGTAAAGTTTCTGCGAAGAAAAAAACACATCAGATCTCAACATCCATCCATTTATCTCCATGTCCAAGTCTTACTAGCTCAACACAAACAAAAAACTCAAACTAGGTTAGCTGAGCTCTGCGCTTTTGCTACTTTTTCTGCCCTTTTTACAGCCGGTCGGAACTGGAACTGAGCATTTGCAATCGCAATTCACGCATCCTATTCAATAAATATTCAAACACTTGAGTCAAAGTCAAACAACTCCAAGTCGTCGACAAGTGGAAAGAAATACAAAAGCTAAGAAAAGAAATTTAACTTTGTTGCACAGAACAGAACGGTGCACGAATTCAACCCCTCAAAAAAATTGAGCACTGAAGCGTCGAAAAAATTATTTCGACGACTTTGACGACTTCAAGCTCAAGCTGTTTCGCTTTCTGGAAAAAAAACTAATTCCATTCGTTATAGCCAAAATCGCGCTATTTTCTAGCACTTCTGTGCGTTGTTCCAAGCTGTGGGTGGGTGGACGGACAACAACAACGACAAGAAAAATATCCCATCAATCATAAATTAGACGAAAGGGTTGCGTTGCAGGCTGGAGCTTGAGCTGCCCAAATTTCCAATCACCAAGAAACGAAATGCTATTCGACCGCAACGGCAGCACTGCACTGCATTTTGAAAGGGGTAAACTTACAAGAACCCCATCAGCTGCCAAGTGGTAAGACAGATTGGTATTATTTTGAATTCCAGACAAAATATCTGAGAGGGATAGCCCAAGCCAAAATTTTGATGAAACAGCCACAAAGGAAATGAAAAACATTTCAAATGGTGTGACGGCAAAAATATCTCCATAGGCTGTCGTCGTGAACGTCGTGATGATGAAATAAAGTGTCATCGTGTAAGGCGAACAAAAACTATGCCGTGGCTCACCTTCATCATAGGCTGAAAAAAATAGGAATCGAATTCAAAAGAAAAAAATTAATTTCGTGATCAAAATCACAATTCTGCTGCAAGCTACACATAAAATATCTCGTCTGTCTGCGTACGTACTTTTAGTATGGAACCAAGCCTCTGCCACGAGCTCAGTTTGATTGAAATTTGGTTTACAAAAATTTTCAGCTGGATTCAATCCGGTCTCCTCACCACAGTCACATTTTATAGTGTAGTCTTGGTAGGCTGTGAACCCGTACAAAATACAAGAGCAAAAATGAAAGTACATTGCACTCAAAATAGCAAGGCGAGCCAATTTCAGTCGAAGAAGATCTGCTATAAACACATTGCTCTTCTTCGAGAAGTAAAGCCACACGTGTACCTGGAAAGTAAAGTTTGCAAATTACACAAAATAAACGCTGTTTTGTATGCGAATTTGCAGAAATGTGAAATTTTGACACGCATCTCGATATCTTTGCAATAAACTCTATCAAATCTCTAATGTAAATTCTATTTAATTAATTGCAATTCTACAATTTGCGGGGTTTCCCTTCAACAAACTCAAGTGTCCACGCCAGCCCACGTTTGACGAAAACTTTTAATTAATTCTAGAATCAAGTATCCGGAGTAGCAAATATCCCACAAATTCACACATTATTGCATGGATTGTCACTCACAACAAACACTCGAATTGCTCAAGTGCCGAGTGCTGCTTGCTTGTCACTCGACTATCTTTGTTTCGATTCTCTACATTCATCAGTCGTCACTAAATTAAATTAAATCAAATCAAGAAGACCAAGCTATTGTACAGACAACTACTATCCTCGGTTAATTTCGCGTTTCGAGTTTTGCTTTGAATCAAGTTTCAATTCCTGCGTGCGACAAAGGAAATTAATCTCTTTGTATCTGCATGTATGCATGCATGCATGGAGAGCTAGGTTTGGGGAAGTGGAACTTCTTTGTTTTAAATTTGTTAAGCTCGGAGTTGTTTGGAGTGGAGTGGACTGATTGTATTTTGAATGCTTGCTTGCTTTGGTTGGTGTGGACAGATCCGGGCATTTGGGTCGGTCGGGGTATCCCGGTGTGCAAATAATTAATCAACAGCTACTACATTCTACAACACATACATACATGCACGCTACGCATTGTCCAAGAGTTGTTCAAAGTTTTGCAAATTACCAAACGTAAGAGTCGATTGAGTCTGCAAGCTGTCCATAGAAAATTTGCTCGAGCAAATCTATTCAAGTCAGGTGTTGAGACGACAGAGAAAGCAAAGAGTTCGAGTGGGACTGTGGATAAAAAGTCAACGCCAAATCCGGCCGGATCACTAAAATACCTGTGGATTGAATCGAATAATATGTAACTCAGGTAAAACAAGTGGCGAAAAAAATCTACAAAAATCTATAAATCGATCTTATCAAATGCTACCGCTACAAAGTTGTACGCGATGCAGTTTCATGTGAACGTTCGTGATTCTTGCAGCTGTAGGAAATCCGGGCATCGCTAAGCTAGGAAGCCTGCCGCTGTCTGCCTACCCGGGTTTCATACATTTCTGTCATAAATAATTTCGCTAACTAATGGGGTCCAGCAGGTGTGAGGGTCTGATTAATATCTCGACTTGAATTCGAAACGAGTGCGGAAATGTAATGTAAACATGCACAACATTTCCTCAACAATAAAACAAACTTCAAACCCGAAAGTTCGAAGCCAACTGCTGGGTGGTAAGATTGACGGCTGTGGCTTGACTTCGTCAAAACAAATACGAGCTGCAGTTACAAAATGCAAAGCCCAACCCAACCCAAGCCCAGTCACGTCAAAATCACAACATGGTAGTGGCAAATTTACCACCCATTGCTAATTACGTATTTGCTTGCATTGCATCATTCTTAATTACCTGTTTTCAATTTCCGAAAAGTCCGTCACAATTTCACCCTTCTCATCCACAAAACTCACGCGGAAACTCAGCCCTATTTTGATCACGTAAATCAAGTCACAGAAATAGCCAACTGTGAAAAACATCCAATAGTAGTCCTGCGAAATTTGAAAAAAAATTAACAAATTATGAGCTTACTTTGTACAGTTGGCATACGTGACATAATTAGCTCATTTCTAAAGATCTTGACTAACCGTAAATGCCCATTGATAAATGGCCAGAGAAGTACTCATGGATGAAGCGAAAAGGATAGTAATGTTCAAAATTTTGGAAACTTTTGACTCTGGCAAAATGGATTGAGCATACATTGCATCTTCATCATATTTGGTTTCTTCTTCATTCTCTTCACTGAAAATCAACCAGAGCAGATTTTACATTTTATTAGCATTTGGCGTTGCATTGCGTTGCATCGAATCAGTTTTTAAAAATAGAAATCCGATTTTTAATCCTAACAAGCTCGGTCGGTGGCCAAAAAATAATGTTTTGCCAATATGCCAGCCACGGTACGCGTACTTTACAAAAATTATGGAGATCATCAACCCAATGAATCGGGTCAGGCAGGACTGGCTTACGCTCACTCGACATTTCATTCTTAGCAATCGCATCACACGTTTAGCCAAAAGCTAATAAAAAAGCTGTAAAATTTATCCTAAATAAATTTCGAGCACTGAGCACTGAGTCTGAAGAGATTTCGAATCAGATTCAGATTCAAACTCTTCACATTTATTCACGATCATAATCATAATAAATGTTCAATGTGCTCTTCCAGAATCTACAGAAAATTTGTCAGCCAAATACATAATTTTTAATTTTTAAACGAGCATCTGAACTCGTAAATTATTCCTTGTAAACTTGTAATATTTTTAAAAGAAAATAAATAAGAGCTGGCTCGTCCGCCCTGGTATTTCAAATTGGTCTTTAGTTCAGTTTTGTTGAGAATTTCGTACCATTCGTACCTAGTACTTCGTACGTACGTTCGCAGTACGCACGCATTCATTCGTTTTCTAAATATTCAAAGCACATGCATGCAGTTCGGGCCGGGTAATAAACCAGGCAGACCAAAAACCCAACTCAGCTCAGCTCAACTGAATTCCCTGACGTGTCTTTCAGAAAACCATTCATTTCTTATTCCTTCAAGGAAGAAAAAAGTAGAAGCTAAAAACAGATGACGCAAATTGTTTTTTTGAAATGTTGGTTTTCAAAGTTGGAAATTCCACAACCCTTTCCATTTCCATATTCAAAAGCATGCATGCACGCATGTATCACACAAACTAAATAGGCATTGACGCCTAGTGCTTCAGCATGCCGAAAAAATGCGAACGATTACCGTTATGCATTCCTTCCACACCTCGCTCGCAGCATCCGATGCATTCGGAGACGGGTAAAAAACCCGGCAAACGTATTATATTATATTAACATGTCCTCTAATCTAACAAATTCAAACGTCACATAAATTTTTGCTTGTTCTGCTCACTCAATTACACGAGCCACGACTTCCGACAACGATTGTCTCATTTCAGAGAATTCTTCAAATTGACTTGGAGCCTCACTCCGACGACGTGAAGCATCTCCCATAGTAGTGGCTGATTCTGAAGCTCTTGACATGGAATACCCATAAGATTGGCGAGGACTCACGACTCCAGTCGAAGGAATAGAAATTCGCCAAGATTCAGAAGGAAATGTAAAGCTTGGTTTGGTTGGCAGGTCCTGAAGAAAAAATAAGAATTAGCCAAAGAAATTTCCAGAAATGCATAAATCGAACACATGTAAGACCCTACTTCGCCCGGTTCCCTAGAAGTAAAGCGATCTGCCACATCTGGATATCCTTGGAGCAATCGTCCAAAATCTTTGCGATGCATGGTGAACATGTCAACATTTGTAATTGCAATGGCTGTGACCTCGTAGACTGGATTGTATACCTCGGGGTCCAAAACTCCTATAATTCTGCAAAAATACAAAAAAAGTCCGGCTTGCAATGGAATAAAAGTGCAGCTTGAACTCATTTTTTTTTTGCTTTTGGCTGCGTTTTTGTTCATTCGTTCGTTCTGAACTTTTGTAGCAGCCTTGCCAGAAACTCATAAGTACTTCTTCAAAATCCTTCAACCCTTTCCTCCTATTCTTTTCTCTAAGAAAGTGAAGTGGCAGCAGCAGTAATGGCAATAAATAAAAGTCAATACGCTTTCTTAACCAAACTTTGAAATGTTTGAGTTGAAGTTCTTAGCCAAGAAAAAAAAGACAAAAGAAACTTTACCCGCCCTCATCTAATTGTGCTTCGTCATTTTGGACATTTGTGATGGCAACTTTTCCACGAAAAATGATGTAGATGATGTCACAGATATCTTCACGCCGCACGATAACGTCATGGCGAAGAAAGTAAATTGGGGTTAGAGACACGCACAGGGAGCGGAGAAAACCAGTGGGAACGTCTTGCAATATTGGAATCTGCCCGAAGCAACAAAAAAAAAGAATCCAAATTTTATAAATTTTCTACAAGCAAAGTGCTGCGGCCGCGACCCTCCTGGTTAAAATTCAAAATTATCTAATGAAAAGTGTCAAAGGTGAAAATTTGTGCAAGCGAATGAAAGCGTTGAGAAAGTTATAACTAAATAACCTTCATTATAGTCGACCTTTTAATTAATAATTTTGACAGGATTAAAATCAAATCAGGGCACTTGAGGAGGTCTAATCTCATCTCTTCGAAGCCTTCGGGCTACGAAGGTTCATTTCTGAAGTGAAACCAACATTGTAGCGAAAGCGCTCTCAAAATGTGCTCAATCTCTTGGCAGAATATTCATATTAATCAGAGACGTCTGAACACTTTGAGTTGATGTCTAATTAGAAATTTCTAATATCAAACGAATAAAACGTCAAATCTGAATCGAAATGAGCGTTCAAGATTCTTCCCCCTTTCTAAAACCTATCACTCACGCCATTTTTCGACAATGCCTTTTTCTTCACAAAAGGTTTAGAACTCTGACTGCTTTTGTTACAGTACTTTCTTCATTTTCACGTTCTCGCCACTGGGGACAGAGTGCAGTGACCCGAGACGAAACTGAAACCTCGGATTTTGCGAAATTGCAAAATTGCGAAGCAGGTACAATGTAAACAAAAGTGAAAGTTTTTATTGTGCACCTTCAGCAAAAGAAAGTTCTCTGGCATGGCATTAGCAGAATTAATTGAAAAAAAAGTTTCCTGCCCTTTTATGAAACCTCGAGAGTACATACTTACAGTACAATAGTTTCCGAATAAAACTCAATATAAAGCAGGAAATAAAAATTGAGGCCACTTTTAACGTTTGTAGTGCGTAGTACAGCCAGCAGCTATCAAAAAAGCCAAGTTTTGCCCTCAATATTTTCTGAGATATTTAATTAGTTGCTAGATTAGAAACTACTTTGCAAACTTTCTAGAGTACATAGAAAAGCGCGGAGCAACAAAGTAGAAAAAGTAGAAAGTACTGCTGTCAGGATTTAACCGAGACCAATAAGATTTTCATGTCTGGGTTTTTGTACTCAGCAAAAGGCCGACCGGCCGAATTCGTGTTGAGTGATTGAATGATTTTATGTAGCTGAAAAAAATTATGGCAGGAATTGAGTAGTAGTCAGTAGTGCTGGTTGGTGCTGGAAGCTTCATGGCTTGGTTGCTTGAAAAGGTGGGAGCGGGTGTGGCTGGTCTGGTTAGACTTCTTACATGTGTAGCTTCCACCTCTAGTTTACTTTACACTTCAATTCTCTCAAACAAAATTTTTCTTGCCAGACAAGCCAAGCAAGCAACAGTAGGCAGGCAAGGAAACCAATGCTGCTTGCCAAAAGCCAAAGCTACCTTCATCAAACTTCACTAAAACTTTTTTTACGACTCCACTCGCGACCTGATTCCTTTCAATTTACTCAACATTGTGAGATTTCATGAGATTGTGACTCTGACTCTAACTTGAGAGACTTTTTTGGGGCTTTTCTTCGAAAACATTTCTTGGCTTTTGCTTTGGATTATCAGCAGCAGCAATACTAGTATGGGTTTCTCCACGTAGATTTTGATTCAAAATCAAACTTGGGCGAGAATGACAACGAGGTTTAGAATTTAGAAAGAATACTTTCTTCGACAAACCCGTTTCGTTTCCTTTTCGCTTTCATTCAACCTTAGCAGCCTAGCCTCTCGCCTTAGCAGAATTCCAAGAATTCTTTCCATAAATGATTACCTGATTGATCACATCTTCAAAGACAAATATGGAGACTTCCTTTCGGAGAGAAGGCAACAAATTTGAGAAAAGTTTCTGAGGCTCAATTCCTTTGGTCCGAAGCCACTGATAGTCATAATAGCGAATGATTCGACTAAATCGAAATTTCAGAAAATCAGAGCAAAAATTAGCATAAAAAATTGCAAATGACAAAAGATAAATGCATATTGTTGTTCATGGGGTGGGCTGGGGCTGACTAATGAAGTAAAATACTCGCAAAACTTGTAAATTCACAGAACCAGCTAAAAAATCGGGGACGGGACGCTCAAGAGGAATGACAAGCAAGCAGTTGTAAACGGTTATAAAAAAATGCAAAAAAATAGGCAAAACACAAAACTACTGCTGCCGTAGTTGTTCCAGCAGGGAACAAATTTGAGGGAGCTATAAAACCATTAATAAAATGTAGTGCTGCAATTCAGCAGTGTGTTGTTTAGAGGCAGAGGAAGAGGAAAGACCTGGTGAGACGACTCTCCAACTTTTCACGACCCAAGTAGCCGACCAAATAGTTCATGTGTTGTTGGTAACGAAGTAATTTATAATCCTTGTGAGACTTACTCCCAGCCATTGACGCCAGAATGTACGTGAGAATGAAGATATCTAACAAACAACATAAGAAAGAACATACACAAAATATAAAATACAGCTGGGTGGTGGACTTTCTACTACTACTACCCGGGTATTTGAGTATTTCAGCCATGCCATGCAGCTGCAGCAACCTCGTCTAAACTCTTGAGGAGTCGTCAATGCTCTAAAAAACATTTGCACATCATATTGAATATTTACAGCTTTCCCCAAGCACCAGAGACCAGACACATTTTTTAAGAACTCTTTTCATTCTCATATCATGAGCATTTGTGTGCTCCACGCTCACTCTCTAACTTGTCTTTATTCGCAATTCTCACTCGTCGTAATCTAATGCAAATGCAAATTTAGAGCCCTTTTGCGGATGCGAAGATATTTCAGATTTATTTTTAACCTCTCAATTCCAACCAGCATGCAGCACCTAATGCTGCTGCTGCTTCTCCTGGTAAAGTGAAAGTAATTCATACTTTTCTGCACGTGACGAGGTAATTCAGACAGTAAGCGCTCCGTCGTCAATCTTTAGTTTTAAGGGTCGCGTCGCTATCCCGAACCTGTCCACTCTCCGACTTTCGGTCGGTGACATTTGTTGCGTTATTTTTTTGCGTGCACATGTAAATTTTTCCTTTTCCTGGGCGTGAGTCATTTTTTTTTGTTAATTTTACAGCCACTTTTAACGCTCAAGTGCTTTTCATATCCTCAAGTTTTTTAATGTTCGCTTTTTCTACATTTGCGCCGGTTCATTAAATTGAAATGTTGTAAATCATATTAAGCTTCCTTTGCACTTTGCATGCAGGATGGCTATAATCAAATAATCAATGTAATTTTTTGATTTTATTAGCGATCGCAGCGTTGCGAGATCGCTATATGTCATGACCTATGGTGTCTGTCCGGGTAGACAGTGGAGGTCGCAATGCTTGATCAATTCACTTAAGAATTTGCATGGATCATCAGCAGGCTC
>JAQGCM010001695.1:0-14026 GCA_034699705.1 Hymenaphorura dentifera | reverse complement strand
TTATGTATCAATTGTATCATGCAGATGATAAAGATTTGGGGGGGGGGGTATAAAACCAATCGAATGAATAAGTTTTACAGCTGTGTGACAGTTTCAGTAAAAAAAATGGGATAAATTTAGTCTAAGAGCAAGCAACAGCAGTAACTCATGATTTTGTCTAATTCTAGCGAATTGCTTTTTTTTCTCCGGCGTCTTTGGCGTCCATAGATCACGGGCACACTAGTGGGTTTGTGCCAGGGTCACTCACGCCACCGGAAAAGATGAATGGGGGTGACCCAAGTCTGCTCCATGGGCAACAACACCATCTGAGCCATATGACCAATTCTCCGTCAGCTCTTTCTTCCCATTTTGGTTTGCCACACGGGGCTTTGATGCAACACAACGTTCATACGCCACCATCTCCGATTCCCACGCCGTCACCTCCGGTTCCTTTCGAGAGATTTAGGTAACAATTCTTTTTTTCTGACTCCAGTGCACTTCCCCTGTCTGTCACCTCTTATTTAGTACAACCATCTTTCCTAAGAAAAATTCCAGCCATCCTGCCACTACTTGTAGTAGTAGTCAAAGACACTTCGTCGACCTCCGCGGCTCCCTTCACTTTTTTCCTCTTCTTTTTTCTTCAGTGTTCATGGATTTCACCAGTTGTTGTTGTTGTATCACAAAATCCAGTCGATTTATTACAACACGAGTCTCTGCTGACACAAAAAGTTATAAATGTTGTGATACTCCAAACAACTGGCTGATTCCGACTACTCTCTTTCCTTTGTCATCCTTCTTTTTTTCACAAAACATTTATCTTCTCAAAGCATTAACTTGTAATATATTCAATGACAGGGCAGGACATCAAATGAATGATACGACTTTCTTAGAAATATGCATGCATGTTTAGTTGGGTTGGGTGGAAGAAAATTTTCTGAATTTTTGAATTATGGCTCGGCTAGCAGGAAACTCCAATGTCCGATTGCCGAATGCAGAATAATGTGTAGAATTTATTTCATTTTGGCTCAATATTTTTTGTCACAGCTCATCAATCTATAGGGCTGGAAAAGAACAACGGCTAAGTCGTGAGGCTATGAAGAAATATTTGAGGGAACGTGGTGACATGATCCTTGTGATTCAACACGCCAAAGTGGCCCAAAAATCTTATGGAAATGAGAAGAGATTCTTTTGCCCACCGCCGTGCATTTATTTGTACGGAGAAGGATGGCGTAGAAAAAGGGACCAACTTCTCAAGGAAGGAGAAAGTGAGCAGGGCTCCCAACTTTGTGCCTTCATTGGCATCGGGAACTCAGACCAAGACATGCAACAATTGGATCTGAACGGAAAGGTTAGTAATTTGCTTTTTTGGACTTAGAACTTTTTTCAATTCTACGAATTGAATTGGAATTGGTAGATTTGGAATAAATTTTTGCCAAAATTGAGATATTACATAGTTCTCTGCTCTAGTTTATGAGATGTGCTTCCGGGAACAGGAAGCACTTGAGTGTACTTCCTCTCCCGATTCCCCTCAGCTGTTCGATATTAGCTGCTGTTGTGCAATTCGATAGCACATAATTAACGCATGCTATGTTCTATATGTGCTAACATCACATCATTAACAAAAATTGGAAAATGAAATGCAGGAATAAATTCATTTAGGAAGGGCATTATGCTACTATCTGTCACGTTTTCTTTTAAAGAATTAAAATTTACATAATTGCCGGAACAATCCCTAATTAAAAATATCCGATTCGAAGGGACTCATCCATCTGCGATTCTGATATAATATCAAGGTAGATCTTTTGTATGCTGGTTACGAGTTCTAGTTGCTCAGAAATCAAAAAAAAAAAGAATACAACTTTTAAAACTTTTAAGCAGGCGTCTATAGGTAAACATAAACAAAATAGAAGATTATCGATTTGATCGTGATTTCCAACCAGTACAGTACAGCACGTACGATCACCACTTTGGTCTATCTTTCTAGTACGTGCAAACACATGAGACGTGAGACCAACGAATGCTAAAGTAAGAGCGCCATTGGCGAGTACACAACTCGCCAATGTAAGAAATTGGGGATGAGATCGCATGCTTAGCAGCCATTTTATAAAGTTCGATGAATGAACTGGTAGTGGTTAATCAGACGAGACATGAAAAGGCAATGATCAACCTCAATTGTTGAGTAGTGCCAGTATATGCACATACAATGTACGTAGTAAATAAATTCATTATAAAGGAGTTTGTCCTCGGAATCTATAAATTGCAATAGGAACACCAAATGAGCATGCTTGGGACTCATCGGAGGTCTCTCAGATGTTTTTTCCTCAAGCAACAATTAGAAATTTCAAATAATTTGAGGTCGTATATTTGTATTAAATTTTGGCACTCTTTGTAATTTCAAAAATTCTTATTACTATTTGTTTTTCAGCAATACTGTGCAGCGAAAACTTTGTACATATCAGACTCGGACAAGCGAAAACATTTTATGTTGTCAGTCAAAATGTTTTATGGGAGTGGTCAAGACATTGGACTTTTTCATAGTCGACGAATCAAAGTGATATCAAAACCATCGAAAAAGAAGCAGTCTCTCAAGAATGCAGACTGTAAGTTCCAATGTTCCATTTATTTTTGATTGTACTACAAAATATGTATCTGCGTAAAATTTGGACGCCAAATTGGTGATTGCGCTGCTACTGCTAACGATTGCGCAAAATCCGATGCGGTGACAATAACAATTTATATTCTAATGCCAAAGTTGTCCCTTATTGTTGGCGACGATTAGCCAAAAACCTAGGCGTCGTTCGCGCTCCTGGTGTGATGTTCAATGTTTAATGTACTACTAAAGATCTTCAAATTTAATGGATGAGACGGCCCAAATGATATGCTCAAAGAAGCATGACATGATTCTTGCAATGATAGCACCGCCAACCCAGCAATTTAATCTGACAATGACATACACACCAACCAAGCTAAGCGCTTGTCTTGTCTGTCCGCACTGCACTGCACAATAAAACACTTTCAGCTAAATCGGCTAAAAATGATTAAATGCAATGCTTTGCAGGCTTGCACAGACTTTTGCAATTTTATTTCTCAGCCGTCTTTTGATGAATTTAATCGACGATGCTGCTCGCTGCTGCTGCGCTGGCGTGCAGAATTTTATCAAAGAGATTTTCAAGGGCGTTTTGCTACAATGATTTCAAGGAATTATTGTATTTTTTTTTTGTTCAAATAAAATTAATTAATTCGTGCAAAACATATTGCATGTACTTGTAGTGTGCATTGGAAGTGGATCAAAAGTTGCCTTGTTCAATCGTTTGAGGTCCCAAACCGTGAGTACTCGCTACTTGCACGTGGAAAATGGAAGTTTCCATGCATCTTCGACTCAATGGGGTGCTTTTACTATTCATTTGTGTAAGTTTTTTGATATTTTTCCATATTTTTTGAATGATGTTGAGAGATAGTTGAAAAAGTATGAATGAAACTATTATCAAGAATCCATCCAAAGTCTGAATAACATTAGCTGCGAAATGTGAGACTCACCGGATCATTAGATCCGGTCACTGCATTTTTTAAAAAATCGTCAAAGTTGTGGCTTTCCCAGCAGCAACAGAACAGGAAATAGAAATGATACGCTGGTGGATATTGAAAAATTTTGTACTTCTTTTTGGCAACGATTTTGAGTGAACTCTACTCCTACATGTTTTTGAACTTTTGGATAGTTCGAATTTTTTATACATGTACGTATTTGGGGCCAATAACCAATCCAATCCTTACTCTTTCTGACTGCCTCCTTACAATTTTTCCCACTGTGTTCGAGTTGAATAACAATGGGACGCATGGTAAAAACGTTCGTTGGAAACCACAAAGAGTAAATGTACCGACAAGACACTGAGATGACTTTTGAGACAAGCGGTCAAGTTATGTAATGTAAAACTTGTCCAAAAAGAATGAAAGCGTTGTCGTCGTCTTGCTGAAGAGCTAAGACAAGGATGGATTTTTGAATGAATTGTAAAATTGTTTGGTTGAGTGAATTTTGGATGGGTTGAAATGTTTAAGAGTGGATCTAATGTGATTACCACAGTGGATGACAATGATTCTGAGTCCGAAGAGTTCACCGTGAGAGACGGTTACATCCATTACGGCAGCACAGTCAAACTCGTCTGCAGCGTCACCTCAATGTCCCTCCCTCGCCTTATCATACGAAAGGTGAGATTTCATTTGTTAAAGAATTTTGTCTTTTTTCCTTTCCATTTATTGCAAAATGTAAAAAAAAACTAGACGCACATATTCATCGTATTCGAGTTCTACCGATTCTGGTGGGATTTATGTCGGAGCTAAATGTTTTGTCAAGATTCGATACTTCGACGAATTTTGTTTTGAACTCTTTTTGATGGTTTCTAATTTAGGTGGACAAACAGATGGCTTTGTTGGATGCTGATGATCCAGTTTCCCAGCTCCACAAATGTGCATTTTACATGAAGGATACGGAGAGAATGTACCTTTGCCTTTCACAGGAAAGAATTATTCAATTCCAAGTAAGTTAAAACGCTATCTTTGCCATATTTACTTAGATTACAACTTTACAACGAAACATTCCATTTAGTTAACTAGGATTGAGTAATTTGAAGTTGACAAATTACCCCTGAAGTAATTGCAATGGAGAAAATTCTTTTTTGTGTGCCCTGAAATCAGAACAAAATTCCTAGAAACCCTGTTTCAACTTATCAAACCTGCCTGCCCGCAACTTGTCCAAATGCATAAATGAAAAGGAAATGAATTCTGTATGAAAGGGGAAGTCAGTCGAATTGAAATTGTGGTCTGTGCGTTTGAGTGTGTTTGTTTGTAGTGACACGAGGAGAAACCAACAAACGTGTCATTGTCAATCTGTTCAGTTCAAGCCTTGATTGAGTGGAAAACCCACGGAGTTCATCAAATATTTCTTACATATTGACTCGTAGCAAGCACAGGACAAAGTTGTCATTGTCATGTTATGTCACGTCATGTCGCCAGGCTTGTGCCTTCTGTCAACTTTTTGGGCCAATTCTGCGGCCATAAGGACATGACTTTTTATGTTGTGATGTAAACTTACTGGCTGAAGGAGGATTGCTTTAGCTCTGAGTCCTTTATACTCAAGTACTAAACGAAAATGGAAACGAAAGCTCTCAATCCGACGACATGAAGGCGGAAGGAAGTTGTGAGTTCATACATAACAAATAAGAAGGAGTTGACTTGGCTTCGATCGAATCGAGACTCTGATTGACTTCCATCCAGATCAGAATTAGAAATGAAGACGGGCTGAGCAACTTTCAGATTTTCACACACTAAATAATCATGCACAAATTCGGCAGTCGGCAGTTCCTATCCCTGACATGCAAAACTTGATATTCTAGTTAACTTTTCAATATGTTGCATTTTGGCCGAGGTCCACCCTAAACTTGGATTAAAAGGAAGTACCTGGACTGACTTTCTCTATTGCATTGCATGCTCGGGTTTGCACTGCCCAGATTGTGCAATCCTGAAATTGAATTGTCGTTCCATTTAACGTTACATGCAATCTTTTCTGTCAACCGAGTTTGTTCGTTTTCGTTAAATGCGCTCATTCTTGAATGCATTAAATGCATTGAGTGGATTTCCTTATTTTAAAGCTGTTAACTCCGGAATATAAAAATCGGATAGAAAATTTTCGTTTCTTGTAAAATATACATATAGGAGTGTAGGGATTTGTAAAGCGCTGAGAAAAAAGCTTAGAAAAAGTACCATAAACTTGAAGCTTAGTCTGAAGTCTGCGTCTGCATCAAATGTCGAATGAGTTCTTTGCACTTGACATTGACTTTTTTTTTGTTTTTTTTTGATGATACATTAAGCCGTTAACCACGAGGACACGAAAAAATGAAAGATCTGACGCAGCACAGACACTATGAGTGACAGAACGAATGCCGAGAACATGCAGAATTATAAATTGTTTGGATTCATAAATTGCTGAATTGCATTTCACGGGCGGTCATGCATGCATTCATTGCATGGTACTGGTACGTAATGTTGAGTCGTCGACCGCAAATGCGAAAAAAAAACAACCAACAACTACTACCAGTGTAGTCGTAATTTGCAATTTGTCCTAGTAAAAAAAATCAGAAGAGCAGGAGCAGAATGCAGACTGACTATAGGGTCGAGGTAAATTCGTGATTTTGAATTTGTTTCACGGTATCACAGTCTAAGTCTAAGTCTAAACTCTAAACCTTCAATCTCCTGCGGTACATTGCCATTGGAGATTGCACATGATTTGCAGCAGCAGCGGCCGAGGTGTCTAAAAAAAACGAGTAAAAAATGACTTTAGTGGCAACTATCATGATAGGACATCCAAGAATCTCGTGAAGAGTTCATGACACGATTAAGTTAGAATCTACACTTTTCTAGGGGCTATAGAATTTAAATACGCCCATTTAAACAATGGTCTGCGCTTTCATAGTTGTCTTATGTATGCTTCGGAATCGTCCAACACAAATTTACTTTAAGTCTCGTTGAATTTATTGACAACTGCATTCTCCTAGTACAACATTGATGAATTATTTTTTGTTAACAGGCAACTCCTTGCCCAAAAGAGCCGAATCGTGAGATGATCAACGATGGGGCTTCTTGGACTATCATTAGCACGGATCGGGCTGAATATCGATACTACGAAGGGATGGGACCCGTCCGAAGTCCAATCACTCCAGTCCCAACAGCACATAGTCTCCACGTGAGTTAATAATTCATTAATTAGACCAAGACTGTGTAAATACAAGAGATTACTGCATTATGAGAACCAGTCCAATCCTTTGCATTGCAAAGCGGTGTTTATTGTGTTTGCCTAATTGTGGGGAAATCTGTTAGAGAAAGTCACGGGAAAAGTTCACACTCTGCATTTGGTGGGGCGCGTGCCGGGCACGCGTTTGGTTCCCAATACGTGCGGCACTTTTGTGGGAAAATGAATGTGCCGAGCTAATATGTATCTTGTAGTTTATAGAGAATCCCAACTCAAAACCTTGTTGTGAGTACTTCAGATGAAGTGTTTTGTTTGTAAATAAAACTGTTCTTCTAGGCAGGCCCTGAGAGATGCACCCGAGACTAGGCTAAGGCAAAACGGTGTGTGTCCTGGGAAAATGTTTTCAAATTTTCATCTGCCCTGAGAAAATTCCAAAGAATCTTCACCCAGACATACATTTCGGTGAAAAACTCTCACTCTCGGGAATGAGTTGTGGTTAGGTCATGTTCGAAGACAAGACAAGAGTTTCTGTAGTATTTTCATTTCTCTTGCACTGCACCCTGTGGAAGAAAATCACAATATCATCGTCAAGTCAAATATTTTGTGATAGCCTTGAACTTCCAGTGGTGCTAGGAACTCAAAATAAATTTCTTTACGAGTGTTTATATCCAGTTTTAAGGCCTAGAATTTTGATGTTTGAAATCCTACTTCGTTTACGATAGCAGTTCGATTGGGCTGATTCTCGTCCATCGATAAATTGAACTTTGAGTTTAAAACAGTTTTTTTTTACAAAAATTTTACAGTTGAACGGAGGAGGTGACGTGGCTATGTTAGAATTGACCGGAGAAAATTTTTCACCGAACATTCGAGTTTGGTTTGGAGACGTGGAGGCTGAAACAATGTTTCGATGTCAAGAAAGTATGCTCTGCGTTGTGCCAGACATTTCAGCCTTCCGGGGAGAATGGCTTTGGATTCGTCAACCGACTCAAGTGCCGTTGTCTCTAGTGCGCAGTGATGGAATTATTTACTCCACTGGACTTACTTTCACTTACACTCCAGAACCGGGCCCCCGCCCCCATTGTCCTTCAGCTGAAGATATTTTGATGAGGTCAGGTTTGTGCCCACCTCCCCCGTCCCATCATCATCCGTCTCATCTTCAACATCAAGGCTCACATTTGACTGGGCCGCCAAGACCACATCCGGTCCAATTTCTTCAGGATAATTCCCCCGTGCCTCTGCACTATGACCTCGCCCCACCCACGGCTCTCTAATGTTCAATTTCAAGAAACGCATTCACAAAGTATCGAATCTCTGCAAAGTACGGTGGACCAATTCAACGATTTAAGGCGAGTTTACAGTGTGGACGGAGTTCTGCTGCTGAGCCGATCCGAAACCCAGAAAATAATATTACATAAGGAATAAGGAAAATTAGTTATTAGAAATGATATAGTTCCTAGGACAAAGGAAGAGAGCTTTGGAAAGTATCAGGCATCATTATGTCACGTATTTTAATGTATTAATGTGACCCAAAATAGTGTGCTGGTGCAGGTTATGTATTACTAGGCTTGGTTCAATCAGTCTGTAATTAAATATAAATTTGGGTAATTTCCCTCTTATTTCTTATTATAAATTTCCAAAATGTGTAAATACCTGAATTTATTTGAATGAGTGCCTTTAGTTCCATTGTGATGCCTCAAAGTTATGTTTTAAACAAGTTGTTAATTCTACACATGCATGGTTAGAGAATATGCTTTTGTGTGTTGTGACACGTTCTCGTTCCGTACACTTACAAAATATAGAATAGAGTAAATTTACTGAATTGTTTGGAATTGATTGAATATAATTTAGGATTGAACCAGGAAAGTAAAGTTGTGCGGAGCTAAGAAGTTGGGTTGGTGGAATGAAAGTGTTCAAAACTTAATTTGATCATTACTTTTTCCGCATTATTGTAATGTTTTAGTTAATTTTAAGTAAAATGTACACAAAGTTAGTTCAGCGACTAGATTTACTGCGTAATATGTTATAAGCTGTCCTTGCAGTCGGCGTAGATTTGTGAGACTATCGTGTTCTTCTGCAGGAAATGAGCTAGCTAACCAAATGCTTGGAAGTTTTATTTGTAGTAGTAATTATTCACACTGAGTAATTTGAAATTGATACGGAAATCCTAAGAATTTACAAGGCAGACAAAGTGTGTGTTATTCTGTTCTCGATTTGTACAAAATTGTATTTTAGTACCATCACGTTGTTCGCGTGAGGCAAAATGCTTTAAGGAAAATATTATTAGCATGTGTGTGCAATGTGCATGCATGTATCCGTAATTAAGGATCCTTGTGCAATCAATTACCAAAGTTAATATTATTTTATTTTTAGAGGGGAATATTCCGAATGTAACTGAATTGAAATTATCATTCATTTGTCATTCCGATTAAGCGACGACCGAGTGACTTTTGGAACAAAATTAACAAAATCCAAGAGTTGTTGATATATTGAGAAGTTTTAGTCTTACCATCGCATCGTTTCGTACACAATCTAATCATATAGGGAGGGGTTGCCGAATAAAAACTATTTTATTGTGCTATTATTGTTGGCCACCTCCCTGCCTGGAGTGATGTTTTCAAATACGATTTTAATTTAATAGAGACGGGGATCATAAAATTATTGACCTTTCCCGTACATTTCTTTTTTGGAGGCAGAGAGTAAAATTGTATACGAAATTTCGAAACATAATGACCACGATCGTTATCATAGTTTACTGTTTGTTCACATTCACATTCACGCTTGTGTGGTTTCTGTAAATATAGTTTACTTATTAATAGTTGTACAACTAGTAATTTATGTAACATACATTTGAAAAGGCATCGCTTTCTGGATTTGTGATCAAAGAATAAAATGTAACCATTAGTTTAAAAAAAAATGCGTCAGATTTTGCTCATTTAATCTTCTTATTAGTTTTGACTCATAGGAATCTTCGAACGTTTTGTTTGTTTCTAAATTTGTATTGACTTTCTTTTACGGCTTCGAATTAAATGGACTGCTAGCAAACGGATTTTGATTTCAAAGTTTCTCCTGGTTGTTTAGTTTCAGAAATTGTCTATTTCCACTTCTTGGCTTTTTCGGCAAGTACTGAAAAGTTAGGAAACCTTGCAAATAGGCTCAGAACTTGCCTAAATTGATGTTCGAGATACTAATTTTTTATGAAAGCTGTTTCTTATTACTCGGCTTCAAATTAAAATTATTCTTTTTGAAAAACTTGGAAGGATAACTTACATATGATCTAATTTTAGGTGATGTAAACATTCGGTACCGGCATATCGAAATAATATACTGAGAATTTTGAGACGTTTTTGTTTCTTTTTATTTATCTCATCAGAATAGATTACAATTACAGAGTGACTAGACCCGTAAATCTAGCTTTAATAGCCTTGATAGCGTGTACATTAACATTGTACATATTTCGTAACTAAATAAATCTAACAAATTATTCAGGAAGTGTCCTATTTTATAATATATAGAGAGTATTTAATGAATATATCTGATTTGATTGTAATTAAAATACCTGCTTAAGACCTTTTCAGACTTCATTCCTCTTTTCATGCTAATGTTGTTTAATTTACACTTAAATACCTCATCTATTTTTCAAATGATTATTGGCATTCACTTTTCACATTCATTTATTTCATTTATATTTCATCATAACTAATTTCATTTTCATATCATTTGTGAAACTTTTCGCACAATACAGAATCCTCAAATGAACTATAAATTACGTAGAGCCGAAGGCGTTCAGAACAAGGTTTCATCTTTTCATCATGTTCAAAAACTTATACTCCCGACAACTTTTAGAAATTCCATGGAAATGTCTATTTCGTAAATTAAAAATGAAATATGAAATCTAAAACTCCTTCACCTTTTGTGTTTCGGGAATGAAATGGAAGATTGTAAAAAATGAATTATCCGAAGGCAATAAAATGTGAAGAAAATGACGTGGAAAGGAAGTATGCCTGTATATTTTTATATTTTCGAATCAGATTCGGACTGTAAGACAATGAGTAGAACATTGTCCAAATAGTATTCAACTGTCACATACCACGAAGACAAGTCTGAGATGGCTCAAAATACGGCTTGAGTTATTATAAGTAGGCTTACATTTATTTTCTACTAAAGTTTAGATTTTGCTTCAGATGAATTCACTTCTAATACAAATTTATTTCAAAATCGTGCTCTAACTAACTTGCTATCCTTACTAACAATTAGCAGAATTCCTTGAGCAATGTTTTTAGCTCATGTTACATTTATATGGATAATACAACCGATTCTTTCATCTCACAAAGAAAGGACTGTAAAAGCGGATTCTCCTGCTCATGCTGCTACTACTTTGGCTCCGAAGCCAAAGTGCAACCGCTGTGTCCTTAACCTGGCCGTAACATTCATGGTATGTCTGTCCATATGATAGTCGTAATTATATTCTGAACGGAAATCCACCTTTCCGATTCCATTCGTGTTCCGTTCCGATACAAGTATTCGGAACAAATTTTCAAAGGGATATTCAAAATTTAGCCAGTAAAGACTAGTGAAGAAGTAAACGGGTAAAACCCATAAGCTTTACCATAAGCTTTACTCGTTAACCTCATTACAACTATTCGAATATTGTATTTTGAATACACCTAACAGGGGTATTCAAAATTAAGTCGGGTAAAGGCAAGAAAAGATGTCGACGAGTAAAGCCCATTGTAAAGCTGTACCCGTTTACCTCTTTACGTGCCTCAACTGGCTTAATTTTGAATACCCCCAATGTGTTATTTTTATTTGTTGTTTTTTAGTTCCCTTTAGTTTTGGTTCTACTACAATTTTGTATTAATAAATTTCAAACGGAAATAGTAAAGACGTATAATAATAATGTACAACATTATTGCATCATAAAATTAAGGTTTCAATAATTCGAATACGAACTTAATTTTGTGAGAATTAAATTCTCCGAAATTGAATGTTATTTATTGTTGTTTTAAATGAAAACTTGCAGGCTCAATGTGTCAGTCATGACCATGGTCAGGACCCTGTCAGCTTAACCACAATTCCAGTCCTGACGGAAGTGCATGCCGCTCAGAGGTCTAAATCTTCTCCAAGCACAACAACAACAACCGTTGTTGAGGTGAGTCCCACCAGACCAGCACATTCTCATGCTTTGTTTTGTTCAACTTTCACCCAATTAGCTCAACTGTGTGAGCAGAGAAAGAACCTCGAATTCATAATCCTCCTTGCTTCTGCTCAACGTGACATGAAAATATGACCCGTTTTTTTACAGGTCAGGTTTTTTTTTAACGTTAAAATGATGAATCCACCCCATTATCACAAATCTAAAATATCAATTGAGCATGAATTTTATTTGCGTGCTTTGCGGAATTTGAAAATTGTTTTTGGCCAATTTACAAGCATAAGGATTTCCAACCCTTTGAAACAAAATACTTATATTTGAAAATGATTTTTCATAAAATTGTAGGTCGCTGAATCGAGTCCTCCGCAGCATTCAGCTGTGCGTGTTCAAGCCCAAACCATGAGTCAAGACAGCCCAGCAGATGTGCAGGTACTTTAGCACAAATTAATCTCATTGAATTTATAGTACTTTAATAAATTAAGTCCGAAAAGAAGACGTGACGTATTATTTGTCACGTGAATAGCTAATTAAAATTAATTGGGTGGGGTGGGTAGACTCATAATTTGCCAAGGGATAGAAGACTTATGCACTTCACACCCATTGCTGGCTTTTATGAAGGGAGTGGCTAAAGATGGCATGCAAATGCCATGTCACTGGGTATAAATGCATTGCACAGCATTTGCCCGTGTTATAGGTCCTGGTGTGAAGGAGAACTCATCCGTATCGCCTCTGGCTATCGGCTCCTTGATTCCAACCCCTAAGTGTTGAGCAGTTTAATTGCGTGTCGCTAGTCCATGGTATCATAAATAATAAAATGTGCAGAGCACATTTGGAAGGGCGATCCTACAACTGAAAGTTTGCTAGAAATTACCACCATTCTTTCTTTTTTTAATTAGAGATTTGGGCTGCATGATTTCGACCTATGCGACGACCAACCAATAACGACACAACGAGGTGCTGCAAACCAAATTTTAGAATCTGTCGACGACGCGGAAGCCATCAGATTTGCTGATGAATTGGCTCAGTTCGAAGACAGCCATCTACTCGAAGCTGACCCATGCGCTTCTCCGCCAAAGAAAAGACCAACTGGTTTGGCAGGAATTACAACACCAACAAGACGGAATCCTGAACAACTTTCTAGAGCTCGAATTGACACAGCTTACGTCGACGTCAACGAAAGTGATAAGGATGACCGTACTAGTCAATATACACACCCCTTGGATCAATTGCAAAAAGATGTCCCTGAAATAAATGTCAACGTGGGTAAGCTGGTTCAACGGTTCAACTCGTTACAGCTTGGATCGCATGCTACAGGGAACGCACCTTCGTCTACACCTTCAGCAAGCCAAAGTTCCACTTCCCAAACACCAACGCTTACCATCGGCTCTCTGCAATTATTAAAAGACGAACTCAACGCCATGAAGTGTTTAGTGTCGGGGTGCAAGACAATCGCAGACATTCTGCGGTACTTTCCCGACCTCGAAGCAAATCGAGCTGAAAATACACTTCACTGTGGGAAATGTAGTGACGTTGGACGGGTCGGAACTTTCTCCTATGATTTTTCAACAGGTGAAGATTTCCGCCTGGTTCAAAATCAGCCACGGACTTTTCTAAATTTGAAGAAATCATTGGAAGCACATTTATTAAGCGACGCACATGTCAAGCGAGCTTCTGCTGCAAGACAAATCGAAGAAGAGGTCACCAGGCTCCTTCCAAGAAATTACAGAATTGGGATGACAGTTGCAAGAAATGCTTACAAAGTTGCGAAATGTGGACAAAGCCAACTCCAATTTGAAATGGACATTGCAGTTGATTCTGCCAAAAGGATTGACGTTGGCAAACTAAATCAGAGTAGAAAGTTTGCAGCAAAGTTCCTTGGATCGGTGCATCAGACACTGAAATCAAGATTGACTTTTCTGTTAAATCAGACTTTGCCAGCAACAAACCGCCCCACACCTTTTGCAATAATTGCTGACAAATTGACCCCAAATCGCTCTACTAGTCAAGTCGTTGGCATTATTGCATTTCTGGACAATCGAATCCAGTCCTTCTTTTGTGACATGGCAGTAGTTGAAGACCACACAGGTGCTATTGCAACAAGTGTGCTTGGCGGATTGAAGGACTTTGATATGACGCCAGAACAACTTCGATGTCGT
>JAQGCM010001694.1:0-14034 GCA_034699705.1 Hymenaphorura dentifera | reverse complement strand
GCTAGAGCCACAACTCGGCTTTCTGCTCCAAGCACAGGACTTTAATGTCATTCTGAAGGATAGATTGTAAGAACAATTGCGTTAAAGAAACATCTTGTTTACTATTGAATTGGAATTAAACAGGCGATATAAAAATATTGCGTTTTAAATATTCTGCAATTCATTTGTTTGGATTTTGTGATTCGGCTGAAGTGTCCTTCGTCCTTGGTGAAAATCTACGTAGTATTGTTGTAAGATGCAGTACCGATTAATCAGACAGTGAACCAAGGGCTTCTTCGGAAAGCAATTGTTGTCGGACACTGCTATTGGAGCAATGCTCTTGTGTTAATTTGAACATTAAGTATCTGCATCCATTATTAATGCAGCAATGTGATTCTTGCCCTGGCCCTGAGGCAATTAGGGGTTTTGCATTTGCCTCCAACAATAAAAAAAAAGATAAAAAGTGACAATAGTATGTTATGTGATTGTATTTATATGCTAACTATATTACGTACACCGAAAAACTTTTTTCGCAGGTCTGGAGTCAGCAGAGCAAACGCATGGTTTGAAGGACTTTCAAGTGATTGTAGTATTGCTATAGATAAGTTGAATCCTGAAGCTGTCTGGTAGTTCACGCACTTGGAAAGTGAATGATTAGGTTAGGAGTGACTGAAATTGTATAAACGCTTCGCATTTAAATTCTTAAGCCAGAGTTCACAAAATTTGGAAATCAAATAAATCATAAAATTGAACAATTAGAAATGGATTGCTCGAGTTCGTTTTTATTTGCTGGATTGGCCGTTCTAATTTCCATCATATTGTATTATTTCAGACAACAGAATCCGAAATACCCACCAGGTATTAAAATAAAGCCACTTTAACCGGTAAAAACTGATAAAATTTCTACTAGTTTTAACAACCATTTCGTAGGGCCAATTGGATTGCCATTCTTTGGAAGTTTTTTCTCTGTCGGAACAACACCACACCTGAAATTTGCCAAATGGGCTAAACAGTACGGACCAATTTTCAGCATTAAATTAGGTGGAGTTCGGTAAGCAAAAATTCATGAATCTGAAGAGCTGCCATAAAAACCTAGATAAATTATGATGAACTTTCAATTAAATTATGTTCTATCCATAGCGCTGTCGTTTTAAATGATGCAAAATCAATTCGAGAAGCTTTCAAAGATGAATCTTTTGCTGGAAGGCCAGAGAATAAATTTTTCATGCAATTTTCTGAAGGGAAACAAGGTTCGTCCCTTTTTGCTTAAATGAAGTTATTAATGGTTTACTTTAATTGAATCCTCCAATTCAACAATATATGAATACTTTATACTCATCAAAGGTGTCGTCATGTCAGAAGGCCACGCTTGGACTGAACAACGGCGTTTTGTGCTCCGAGGTATGAGAGATTTCGGTTTCGGAAAAAATTCAATGGAAGATGTCATCATGCAAGAAGTAGACGAATTTATTGACAACTTAAAAAAGGAAGGTGATCAGCCAGTTTCTCTGAATAGGAGATTCAGTTTAGCAGTTCTCAATTCAATTTGGATGATCGTTTGTGGTCGTCGGTACAGCCAGAACGATCCTATACTCACAAAGATACTTGATAGCCTGATGCAGTAAGCTAAAGATGAGATGGTTATTATACCTATTCGGCAAATGTCCAAGAAGTTCAAGACAATATTACGCACCTTTTATCTTTCCAGGAGTCTGAATGAGGCTTTCAAGAGTGGCTATCTCGTTTTCATTCCTAAACTGTCAGATATTGCTCCGGAGCTAAGTGGTTGGAACAAATTCATTGGATCTATGACCTCTGCCTTTGCTTTGGTTAAAGAAGAAATCAAGGAACATGACGCATCCTTTGTGTCAACCAATTACCCCCGAGATTTTGTGGATTTGTATTTGGCTCAAATAAAATCCACGACAGATCCAAAATCAAGTTTTTATAAGGAGAAAGGATGTGCCCAAACATATTTTTACACTTTCGCTGTCTTTTATGTAAAAATGCATATATTTTATTGAATTTTTGAAAGTTTAGATTCCCAGTTAAAAGCTGTGATGCTTGATTTTTTCACGGCGGGTTCTCAAACAACATCAACAACTTTGTGTTGGGCAGCACTTTATTTAACTGTGAATCCGAAAGTTCAGCAAAAACTACACGAAGAGCTGGACAGAAATATTGGAAAAAATAGGAAAGTAGCTTTAGAGGATAAGCCAAAGTAAGCACGACTGATTCGGTCAAGTCAACGACGTCACATTATGGGCTGAGGTTCTTATTAAACTGGGATTTTTGCAGACTTCCTTACACCGAAGCAATTCTGCAAGAAGTTCACCGAATATCATCGATCGTGCCGACCGGCGTCTTCCACAACACGACAACCGACGTCGATTTCCAAGGGTTCCATATTCCAAAAGATACTTACATTTTTTCGAACCTTCATGCAGCACATTATGATCCGAACGTATGGGATGAGCCTGAAAGTTTCCGCCCGGAAAGATTTCTGAGCCCAGATGAAAAAACTGTTATTAAGCAAGAAGGATTCGTGGCCTTCTCAACTGGAAAACGTAGTTGTATTGGGGAAGCGTTGGCAAGAAACGAACTGTTCTTGTTCCTGGCAAATATTTTCCAGAGATTTGAAATGCGCCCGGATCGACCAATCAATGAGGTTTCGCTAGAGCCACAACTCGGGTTTATGCTCCAAGCACAGAACTTTAATGTCATTCTGACGGATAGATTGTAATTGTATTTGCATCAAATTGCTATGTTATTCTACTCTAAATGTTGTGCAATTCGTTTTTGAAATGAATTTAATTAAGCTAAATTGTAATTGTTGCTGAGAAATTTGTACGGCTGGAATTTTGGGCCGAAATATTTGCTTCGACCACTGCAATGTTAGAATATACATATTTTCTGTTTCAGCGGTTATCACTACTTGGTGAGGTGAAATTCACAAATTCATTTGAGGTGGTCACTTCGATTTTTGATTTTTCAAATTGTTCTGGAGTATAGAGCCTCTGCACTGGACATCCCGAATAACGTTGAAAAAAATTGAAACTTCACGAATCAGGTTTGGAATTGCTTCATTCGCTCGATTTGAACCGAACCCTTTTATTTATGTAAAACATTTAAGATAAGATTAAATGCAATTTTCGTGATATTGAAATTTACTTCTCATGAATAGACAAATGAAAAAACAAATGACAAAATGATTATTGTGAACATAGAATTCAAACACTCTGCACCATTTTGAGTTTTATTTGTTGCTGGAACAGGAACTGGTGATGCACTTGTACTGCTTTGGCACAACGGTGGACTATCCGATGGCTTAGGTGAAATTGGATCTGGGCCATTATTGTTATTATTACACCAATCTGCTTCGCACTTCAAACAATGGGAAAATGTATTGTTAATTGCAAGACGAATTGACTTTTTTACTTGCTCCAGGGAAGGAGAGTCAGGTACAGCTGTGATTCTTGTTCGATTGGCCGGGATTTCGATGGTGTAACTTTGTCCTTTTCGGCACTCATGAGTGGGTTGAACGCAGCCTAGAATGACAAGGTTTGATGAATAGGATTTACGCCCACCTCCAACAATTGGAATTTCAGCTTGCAATTGCAATCCAGGAAGGGGAACCATGATCGGATCTGCTTGGGTGAGAATAGTGTAGTGGAAATAACCGCAAGAAGTAGCTGCTGACGAACATTCTTGTCCGAATAACTTTCGATCTTCAAAACTGTGTGGACATGTCGGGATTCGCTCGCCCCCTTCGATTCCGAAATAGTCGTTTGAGGTAGAGATGAAAAGTTGGTTGGATTGGTCACAATAATCGTGCGTGCAAGAGTCAATTCGACAGCGAACACATTTTAGACCTGAAATTTAAAATCAAAAAAGGAAGTTTTTTTAAAATGAGTTCAAAAACAATATTTCCTCTGCTCACCATTGGTAAACGCAAATATGGTTGCCAAAAGCAAGAAGGAAATCGCCAAGGGTTGCAACATTTTTAAAGAAAAACAGCTTGTACAAAAGTACGCAAACTTTTCTTGGAGCCCTGCGAGCGGGTAACACCCAGAAATCAATGACAATTCATTAAATGCGAATTTGTGCCCTTTTATATTGAAATTGTTTATAGATAATTTATAGCAGGTCAAGTCTAAAAAAGATTATGGTAATCATGAATTGTTAGCATCCGCAGCAGCGTCGTTGCATAAAAGCAGACTGTGAGAGTGAGAACTGCAATTTCGGCATAAGCCAGCCCGAAAAGAGATGAAATGTGAAACGCAGTACGGTTTCTCAGATCTCTTGAACTGACCCGATTTCAAAAACCGGGCTGTGCTCAGATTAGATATGCAATGAATTAGAGTAATCCCAGTGTGTGGTGAAGCCAATGAAAATGATGCGGCAGGTCAAGGATTTAGGGCGTGTTTGATGTTTGATTTGACAAATTTAGGATTTGAAAATTTTTACCTTAACATGTATTTTATTTACTTGCCTTTATCAAACAGAACAGTCAAATATCAACTACCTGCGCAATGTTAGTGAAGTATTTAGCACAACAAATGCACGCGAGATAGAAAATTGCAAACAGAAATAATAGACATTTGTGCAGCAACATGAAGAAAAGGATTAACACCTTGCGATTGGGAAAATTTGGGATTTATAATCCTGTCTATTCGTTCCTTAATTTGATACGAAATATAAATAACTACACTAGATTTGCTGAAACCTAGCTGGTATTCTTATGCCTGGGAACAACTCTAAGAACCCGAAAACGACGAACTTGTTTCTTTAGCGAAATACTTTTTTGGTTAATACAATTAATATAAGATTCAATTCTCCAATCAATAAAACCTGACAACCGCTTGAGCTTGTCAGAATTATATCTCATTAAGCTAATGAAAAAGAAGTATGCATGAATCAAGTTCTTGAACTTGACACCTAGCGTGAATCCAACCTGTACTCTTACCTGCCTAGACGACATTCGTTAGCCAAAGTAAACTAAGACAATCACAGTGGAATTGCGCTCTAATCAACCATAAACCAGATTTACTAAATTGGTGGAAAAGCTTGCTGTCAGTCATGAGTCTGGCAGACGGAGAATTTGCCAGTACCTTGAGTTCTTCGTATCACATTCAACATTTCAACCATGGTTTTCTTTAAAAAACATGTTTAACTTGTTAGTTTTTGGATTGAAGTGGATGAGTATTTTTATGATCAATGCCAATGTTATTATAAAATTTAGACTGCTCTGGTAAATCATGAGTTGAGTCGAGTGCACAAAGTCAAAGTGTGTCATGAGGTTGAATTACAAAGAATAATAATTAAACGTAAATGCCATCAGGAGAGGATTGAATAAAAACTTCATTTTTTGCAAATGTGTGTGAGATGCGCCGGCACCCAAGGCAAGACCTTCACTATAAACACGCGATTTCCTTTGAACTCAAACCTTGGTCATTTACGAATCAAACATTCAATGGAATTATTATATTGTTACGCAGTATTGCGTGCGTCTGTGTGGTGTCAGTGGTGTGTGCTATTTGCTGGCCGTCAAATCCATTGACAGAATATTGTTACAGCATCATAACTTACTTTGACCAAAAGTGAATCTAGCCGTGACAATTTTCTAATAATTGCAACGCAAAAAAATTACACAAAATTAATTTGGTTAATTGGATGATAGACAATAGAACCCTACCGTGCTAATGATAACAAGCCTGATTATTTGCTTCAGCGGATTTGAAGGAAAGTGAGCGTAATTCGATTGTCGGGTAAAATTGGACTTCCTCTGTTCCTTCGAATTCTACATTGAGTCATGCCTGAGATTACCCAGTCGTCGACAACATTTTAATCCGGACAACAATTAACTTATTACTGCACTGCATTGCGTCACATCTCAACTCTTTCTTGTCCTGGGAACAACGAAGATCTCGTTTGCACGAACATCGAAGACCGAACAATGCGTCACATTCACAATATTCACATTAGAGAAGTTCTCGAAGCATGTGAAATGTAATAAGGAAATAATTTAATTTGATCTGCCTTACCTAGCCTGGCCTGCCCAAGCCATTTATTTTAAAATTATAATAAGTCATCTTCGGAGAAATGATCTTGAGCCACTTTGAGATTAGATTAGGATGAAAATGAAGAGACAATGAGAGGAAACGTGGGCTCCACCTTAAAAAAACTCTTCGTGGTCAACCGAGCGAGATTTGACCTCCGGGGCAGTCAAGCATTTAAAAAAACATTTAAAGTCTTAATGGGGTTTTTGCAAAGCAAGTAAAGGTTTAACTTGCGATTTTATTTGGATTTGGGAATGCTTATGGTCTTTGTGTGTGGTGTAATGCAGTGTGTGTGTATATAATTGGATTTCATCTCTGCGTTCATCTTGCCATCTGCTCTTTTAAATCTGAGAAGTAAAATATTTCGTGAAAATACTCGTGCACGAAAATAATTAAATTATTGCATTGCGTTGCGTGGGATTCTTTGGCATTCTTGAGCAAAAGTTCAACACGGCTTGACGAAACGCGAAAAGCCAAGACCAAGACCAAGACAGACAAGACATAATAAGGAAAATGATTTGGTAGAGGATCCAAGGACCCCGCAACAATGCATGGAAGACGGGATGAACATCCGGTCCAACAATTGACAATGCTTCTTCGTGCCAAACCGTGCAATTCCTAAAAATCATTCGACAACAATCACGGCTCCAGTTTAATTTTGCACCTTCTATCCCCAACATCATCATGAGAGAACTTGGATGCGAATTAAAAATGAAATGAAAATAAGAGTTTTATTATTGCGTGCCAGTGATTCGTTACAACAGGAAAGGGTGCCGACGGATTTGTAAGCGAAATTCGTGTATACAAAGTAGTGAATGGAATTTTATGTGGAGTGCTAAATTAATTTTGAAGGACCGTGACTGTGCGAAATTTCGATCGTATTTTGGGACAACCAATTTTTGAACTCTTAGTGTAGTGCAAAAAGACAAGTACAAGTATACAAAATGTGGACCAAAATAATTTGGTTGTTTTTGGTGCTACTAAAGTGTGCTTCGGTGCATTCTGCAGAAGGTAAAAGTACACTTTAGCTTTGCAAGGCTTTCTTTTGTTAATTTCAGGGAACAGTTGGTTGAATTTGTTTATGAAACGAGCATTTGATCAGAATTTTGGATTCGGGTCGACTTTTGCGATTTTTAACAAGTAGCAAGGTTAACTTTGCATCCCCATTTGCAGTTACATATAATTTCAGATACAAACTTAACGAAAATACTTTTCACAATACCGCTCGTACGTTTTATTAGTTTTTGTTTTATGTTCAATGTTTTAAATAGTTCAAAAAATTCGAAGGTAAAAATTAATATTCAATAATTGGCTTTGAAAAATTATTTAAAAATTTCACAAAATTTGACATCGAATACCCTGCACGAAGACTCCAAATTCCAGTAACAAGTTCTTGATCGTCTGTATTACATAATTGCTTGTAAAAGGAAGTGTCTAGTTGAGCAGTGATTGCAGTAATTACTGTGGTTTTGAATGATATTAAAAAAATATAATTATAATTTCAATGTAATTTCAATTTTCGTGACTGGAAAAGTATGCTAGTTGGTCAGATTGGTTGTACGAATTACACTGAAAATTGTGAATTTTTTACGTTTGATTAAATTCAGATACTGGATGTCTTGAAAAATGGTTGAGCGGGTATCGGCTAGCATTTGGGCGTCCACAACAAACGTTTTCTACAGGGACTATAGAAAAATGTAAGGCGATTTGTGAAAGAGAGGAAGGGTGTGCTGCATTGGCTTTTGGGTGAGTCTAACAATGAAGATTGGACGCGAACTTTGCAAAAAGTTTCCTAGATCACCGATGCAATTTCACAAAAAAAAACGGCTGCAAATATTTGTGAAATTATGAAATCATTGTTGCAGGACAAGTGGTTCTGGGAACGGGACTTGCGAACTAGCAATTCGAAATCCAAGGGATGCTCGAAGTGTGAATTCCACAACGAATGCTCTGAATTACGATGAAATCAAAAAGGCTAATCAGTACGATATTTATGTGATGGGCAGTTCATGCATCCCTAGAGCTCCTTTGTTCAGTAATTCCCCTTATCCTCAATCCAGCAGCAGCAGCGGTGGCAATGGAGTTCCTATCGGTTTGTTTTTTATTTAAAGAATAGTTTTAAATTTAGTTTTGCTGCAACCCTTGCGTGTATGTCAATACAGTCAAAATTTGCAAGTAGGTGTTTGTTTTCAATTGGCTGGTTAAATTTGATTTTAGATTGCTTCTACCGGCTCATGTCTGGAAAACGAGTATCGAAGAATCAAGTCTTCAAGTCAATCAGTGTGAAGGAATTACAGGTACGTAACCAAACCAAAATTTAATGTAGAAAGGCTGAAAAACGGCATTTCTTAGGCAAGTAAAACCTAGCAAAACTGAGCCGTATTAAATTTGAAAACGTCATCGGTACCTTCAGTAAGTTGATTCATATGCACGTTGACCGCTAAATATTGTTGTTCGCAACTTACTATCAAACCAAACAAGCTAACGAGTTTATCAAACGTGCAATTCGGAGTAGTTTAAGTGATTTTACGAAGTTTCAAACTTTTAACCAATTTAAAGTAATAATGTTATAATGATAAAAACATGACGGTAATAACATTACCAAAAATACATGTCCTACCGTCGTTTGATTGAGCAATGAAATGTTTCTGAACTTTCTCCAATGGAACAAGGAAAGCATCTGAAATTTGTCATTTGAATTCATTCAATTTTTGTAACAGCTAATAGCTGAAATGTAATTTGAGTCAGCTGATAATTCTTGTTGCAGGAATGTCAAGAGGCGTGCATAGAAGACCGGAACTGTCGGTCATTAAATTATCGGTAAGTCAAGAAAGTTTATGACGCCTGTCCGAGTCTAGCACCTGGCAAATACGAGTTAGCCTAGCCCATCTGTCGCAAATTGTTTCGCAAATGTCATTGTTTTCAAATCGACTAATTAATATCTCAAAATCAAATGAACTTGCTGAACTTAACTGCAAACAGATTTCCCACCAAGTCCAGTGGACTCTTCTGTTTTTAATTAGTGCCTATCATAGCTCGAATTCCTTTCCATTTCATTCAATTGGAGAATTTTCCACTCCGGTCCAGTCAAACTCAAGCAGAATGAAAAGTATACAAGGACAAGTTCAACGCAAACTTGTAAAAAAAATTGCGAAACTAGTTTGCACCTACAATAAATGAGTCCAAATCCGCGATAAAAAAATTTACATTTCTCATTTTGTCTTCATTGACTCAGGTACATGATGACAGGCTACACTTACAACGTGGCTAATTGTGAGCTCTCCGCATTCTATATTTTGAACTATGAAGATAACCGAAGATCATCTCATGAATTCACGGATGACTATGATTACGATTATTTCCAAAGAGAACCACATTGTAAAACCACAAGTCCTTTGGGATATTCAGGAGGTAGCATATAATAATATATGGTGTTTAACAGATTTTGAAATTTGGAAGCGTGTAAAATTAACTAAACTAGCAATGATCACGCAATGATGAATTTTAATTGTTTATTAATTGTTCCTGTAGTGTGTGCCACGGTTTACAAACGAGGTGGTAAATTGTCTGCCAACCTTATTAAATCTTCTCATCAAATCTCCACCACACCTCAGTGCGAATTTCTCTGCCAAACTGCATCAAGGTTAATTTCCACTCTTAAGTTTGCTGTACTATTAAATTTACCAAAAACTTTGATTCAGTTTGTGGTAAAGTTTTTGACATGCTAAGTGTTTGGGCTTGGCCAGGTTAACGAATTTAATTTTTTTTTTGCAAAAAAGTATATTTGGGCCCCGAACCATGTACTCTAGCCGAAATTCGCAGTCCTTAATTCAAACGGACCATCAAAGCATTTGTCCTTTTGTGCCTGAATTACAAGTTGTATGTTCATTTTATGATTGTTTTTTTTACAGATTTCGTTGCCGAGCGTTCTCCGTCAGGTTAGTCACACTTCACAGATGCGTTCAGAAAAACATTTTTGGTACACATCTTCCAATCCGTTCGTGGATGCTTGCTTCTTGTTTTATCTGTTTTTGTCACAAAAAGTGCCATCAGAGGCTAACAACAGTGACAAAGCCTGAACAATTACGGAGACAATGACCAAGGAAAAGAGGCGTTCAAAGTCAATGTCTTCACTCTTCACTCTTGTTTTCATTTTAATATCATTGTTGTTTTTGTAATTCTAGGCACACGACTCGAGGTCGAGATCCTTTTCATCGAGACGGAACGTCGGACTCAACTTGTACTTTGTACGAGGCAGACGTGAGTCGTCTCCCACCCTATGAGATCGTTCCAGACCCTGACTATGATTTGTTTGAGATTGGAAGGTTGATGGGAACAGAGTGTGTACTTTATGATCAGTATTTGAACCGCAGACCTACGGCTCCAGACTCATTCAAACATACTCACTATGAACCGAGACCAGGTTATGACCGCCCAGGAACCTCAACCGGAACTGGAACTGGGTATTTTGACCGAGATCGCCCTGGGACCGGATATAATCGAGATCGGCCCAACTACCCGTACCTTCCCAATCGCCCCTACGAATCAAACTTAGGAGATCGCAATGACTACAATTCCAGAAGACCCGTCAGCTTCTATCCTCCAGAAGATAAAACTATTATTGACTCTAGCTTCCCTAGACCAGGTTTGACTCATGACTTTGGAGGGGGTAGCGGTGGGGACAGTAATCGATATCCTCAGGATCGTAATCGCCCTGCCGCTCTTCCTCCGCGTGGAAGTGCAAGCGGTCATGCTACGTCAACCGCGAAAAGTGGTGACCTCCCATATTACGACTCAAGGAGGGAAGGTGTGCAGAAAAAATGCTAAAAAAATATGCATGCATACAAATACAATGCAAATGCATGGGCTCGCTTTTAATTACTTATGGTATGTAGTTGCTTGGGATTTTGGTTGCTTTTTCCTTCAAATCTGCGAATTTCCTACAAGCTTCTGTCGGCAATTTTGTGAGTTTGCCACGCAGATGAGCTCTTTTTTCACAAGTTCAACATTTCAAGCTTTATAAGTCCGTTGCACCGAAGCATATCTAATTAATTATGTAATTTAACTAATTAAATTAATTTTTCAGCTTGCCTTGTCAAGTACAACCAAGATGTTTATCTTGCACCAGAAGGTATAAAATTCGCTAGGCGGAAGCCGATCTATGACGTTCATGTTTTTGTTCAATTGCTGGAATTTTAAAAGTCGTGATTTATGTGCAGCAACTCGTGCGGAGTTTCCGGCCAAAAGCTTAGAGGAATGTCGTGTGGAGTGCATAAGATCAGCAGAGGTTCTACGCTTCAATTGTAGAATTCTAGCTTATCGGTATGGCATTTTTTTTTCTTTTTTTTTCTATTCGTACCCAGTAACACTGATTTCTTTTTGGGCAGTCTGACATCAAATTCTGGAGGAACTTGCCAGCTCAGCGAATACTACATTCAAGATATGCGCTCAAATGATTTTGTTCAGGCCAGAGACAGATATGAAAATGCTGTCATTTACCACTACGACGAAGGTGACTCGTTGTGCCGACGCCCAGGAACTGGCACTGGCGGTAATCGATACGATGACGACCGGTTCGGCTCAAACACTCGATATGGAAGCTACGGTGGATCCGACGGAAGATACGGTGGGTCTGACGGAAGGTACGGTGGATCCGATGGCAGATACGGTTCCGGTGGAAGTTACGGATCAGGCGGTGGAAACTATTGGTCTACTGATCGACGATATGGAAATGATGGGAGATTCGGATCGTCCGGGACAAGTGGCTGGCAAGGTGTTAACAGTGGTTACATTCCTGGTTCTGCAGTCGTACTTCCACCGCGAGATTCGTCCTCAAATTACCAACGACCAATTTTTGACCGCGATAGTAGATATCCTTATGGAGTAGTCCAGCCACAGGGGTCTTACGGCGGCGGTGGAGGGTACTACGTTGACAACAGGGAATACTTGCCAGGAGGACGCCCTGACTACGGCCGAGGTGCTTGGAATAAAATTTTTGCAACAATTTCCATACTCGACTCATTTCCTGACTCACCTTCTACTTTAGACAAAAATGTTTCTAAATAAAATCCTTATTTCGTATGCGTTTTGCAGAACATACGACTACTGTAAACGGCGAAAAATGTTTGCGGTCTTGTGTACAAGATAAAGAGGCTGGATTTCACTACTGCTTACTGGACAACCGTGGGACGTGGGACTTCTGTTGTAGACCAGATCATTTATGCGGCTACTCGAGAGGAGTCAGCGTACCTTGGTATGAAAACCTTGCTGTTGCTGCTAAGACATTTTCTACCGGACAATAAATATTAGACATAAATGTATTGTTGAAGAAATATTATGCTCAAATTTCAATTTTTTTTGTCCAGGTGTTACGTTGGATCCGGCCCAACCGCGGAAATCTGGAGATCTTGTAACAAACGAACCTTAGGCTCTGTGCTTGAACCTCCAATCCGTTATCAGCATGATGCACCTCCCCCCAAAATTCATTCTCTTTCCACTGATGCAGTGGCAGCACTCAGCAAGGACAATGCACTCAAATTACTAAAGTCAGATCTAGCTGATAAGAATTCAGCAGATTTTGAAGATATTGATGGAGACTCAGAAACTTTCCCAGCTGCTCCTGAGAAGGAGCAAATCTTAAAGGCTGGGTCGTCTGTTAATGAGACCGAAATTTATGTTGGCAAATTAAATGAAAATGATAGAAAAAGTTTGTTGAACGTGACGTCGACCCCAGTCCGTCAAAGCCGTCGCGTATCAAAATCTAAAAACCCAAGTTTTACAATTGTTGAGGTTCATAGCTCCAGTTCGAAAGAATAAGATTAGATTCCATGTCCAGTACAACATTAATAATTATTATTAATGAATTAAAATGTTGACTTGTTTCCAAAAATGTTTCCAAGTTTTACATGCTTCTTTGATGCCTTATATTCTTGCACCAAATCGAAAAGGTTCTGAGAAATTAACATTCAATTGAGACAAATGCACTTTGAAAACATTAATACATAAGAATGTGGGCCAAGGTTGAGGTTGAATTAATAAAATCAAGTCGAACTAATGAATCTAAATTGACCGCAAATTGCGTCGTCCGGCAAGGTATAAGGATATTGCAGTTGCAACTTCGTTAAAAAATTTGAAAGTTTATATTGACATTGCTATTGAGAAATAGTCATCAGTAAAGTTTCGTCCACTCACTACAGTAACTACAGTTAGCCAAAATTCTTCCACAAGATGAAGCTCGGAACAATGCAACTACTACTAGTGGCGTCGTTGTCCATTTTGTTCATTGATACAGTGAAAGCTGGAACAGGTAAATCCTTCGTCCTTCATCATTTTTGCAATCAAGTTTGCAGGCGTCTTTAGTCAAACTGAATCTTTTGCGGAATTTTTTAGATTGCAAAATGTTGGCTGATTGCTTCGTCGCACCTGCGACACCTACAGCATTTGCAACTCGCGTTTGCAGGTCAAACCTTGGCCTTGACTACTTCATCAACAATCAAATTCCTACAACAAAATGCCCGGCACCTTATCGTCTGCAGTATGAGTGTTGCACCAAAATATCCCATGGGTAAATTTTACAAAATTTGCCCAATTCTGGATTTCGAATCCCTTGATTGCAGTCAAATAAAACTACAAAATATTATGTTGAAATTGTTAGGCAGACGGTAGAAAAATGAACCTAAGAACTATCGAAAAAAGTAATTTATGCTCCAGAAAACTTGTACACATTGTAGTGAACGTAAGCAATTCAATTATTTCATGTTGTGACGGCGTGCGCGTACGTACGGAATAAAAGAATTCAACTAGCTTGAACATTCAACACGAAATTCGTTCGTGATTTAGAAACGAATTGCACTGCCAATTAAATATGGTAATACATACTAAATATATTTATAATAAAACAATAATTACAAGGTCTAGCAGCATCGTTTCAGCATTACAAACAAATCTACTGCAAGATTACTGCGATTTGCAGTGAGACGATGGGACCTACAGAGTA